>CM031375.1:35253366-35517627 GCA_018208015.1 Medicago ruthenica | reverse complement strand
CGGATCAGAAGCTGGCTTCAGGAGTTGACTTGCGTTGACTTCTTCAGAGGCACCCAGACTTCAGAAGCTGCACTTCTTCAGGACCTCCTTCAGAAGCTCTTACATCAGGGGCACTACTTCAGGACCAGTTTCTTTCTAGCCTTGCAACCTTCCTTCTTGGCTTTCCTTCTTGCTCTTTAGCTTGTTCTTCATAACCATTATTAATCAATACTTGATAAGCACGTGGTTCTGAAACACTTGAACAAAGCATTAGCATATAACCAATTTTCTCTTTAATACCTTGTTATCATCAAAATCATAAAGAGAGATATGTTTACACATAAATGTTTCAACAATCTCCCCCTAATTATATGAGAGACTTGTTAAACACATTTTGTTCCAACACAGACTTATTTTGATACTTAGGATATGAGTCCTTATATCTGGAATAAGTCTGTTTTTCAGAACATGAGTTCCTCAGAACCTGAGTTCTCAATGGTCTGGACTCAGATTTCTTTAAAACCTTAGACTTAAAAGTCTTTGGTTCTGAGTTCTTTAGAGTCTGAACCATTGAGCACTTTGGTTCTGGTTTCTTCAGGATTCTAATTTTGTTAGCTTCAGACACAAGGCAAGCTTCAGTTTTGCCTTTCTTAAAACAATCAGGAGCAGAAAACAGATTGGCTTGCTTTTGCTTGCTTTGCTTAACATTCTGAGATTGAAAATGTTTTGTATTGACTGGTTTAATATATTTTGAAGTTTTAATAAACTCAGTCTTTGAAAAAATTGAATTTGAATTATTCAGATTCTGAGACTTACTAGTTCCAGGTTCTGAATTTTTCAGACTCTGAACATTTTCAGGTTTAGAGTCTGATTTTCTCTTACTCTTAGACTTAGAACCTTTGGACTTAGATTTAGGCAATGTTTTAACATCTGCCTTCATCTTACTCTTAGGTTCAGAAGCTTTAGAGTCTGAGCAGTTCAGAACTTCAGACTCAGTCTCAGTTTCTGCCATTTTCGATTTCTCAGAGTTATCAGAAGCAGGCACAAAGCATATACCATTGCCTTTTAAAATATTTCCAGAACAGGATGGTGAGTTTGATTCATTTGAAGGTTTGAATGAATCATAGCCAATGCCTTCACCTTTGTTTCTGACTATATTATAAAGCATAGAGGCAATTTTAGTTCTATTGATTCCAGTTAAAATGAAATCCTGAAGAGCTATTTCATGTTTATTAGGAATCTCTTCAGATTTCTTATGAGCCTCTTTTCTGAGTTCTACAACTTCTTCATCATATTCAATTATTTGATTCTGAAGTTTAAGATTTTCTTCAGACAGCAAGTTAGTTTTATTTTTCAAAGATTTAATTTCTCCTAACTTGCTTTTTAGATGACTCATAAGATCTTTAACTGTTTCAATTAATTCAGATCTAGTGAGTTCAGAATATACCTCATCTTCTTCATCTGAATCTGAACAGGATTCTGCATCAGAAAATGCAGTTGCCATCAAGGCCAGGTTTGCTTCTTCTTCATCAGATTCAGACTCATTGTCCAGATCATCCCATGTTGCCATGAGACTCTTTTTAAGCTTGTTTCTGAAACTGCTGGACTTTGAGCTGGACTTCTTTGCTTTTTCCTTTGATTTGTCCTTCTGAAGATCAGGACATTCAACAATGAAGTGGCCAGGTTTCTTGCAGTTGTAGCATTCCTTCTGGTTTTCCCTCTTTGAACCAGATCCTCTAAAGTTACTGCTTCTGTTAGAGAATTTTTTCTTTCTATTCATTAGATACTGAATTCTTTTAGAAAGCATTGCAAGCTCATCAACATCTGAATCTTCATCAGAATTTCCCTCAGGAAATTCTTCATCAGATTCAACAGCTTTCAAAGCTTTAACAGGCTTCCTTTTAGATTTCAGAGCTATTGATTTTGGTTCTCTAACAGACTCATCCTCATTGAGTCCCAGTTCATGCACCTTGAGGGAGCTTATAAGATCCTCAATACTTAAAGTATTCAGATCCTTAGCTTCCTCAATAGCAGTCACTTTAGGTCTCCATTTAGATGGCAGACTTCTAAGGATTTTGTTCACATGATCAGCTGTGGTATAACTCTTCTTCAGAATCTGAAGTCCAGAAACCAGAGTTTAAAATCTTGAGAACATTGTCTCAATACTTTCGTCCTCTTTCATTCTGAACAATTCATATTGCTGAACAAGAATGTTAGCCTTAGCTTCTCTAACCTTTTTATTACCTTCATAGTTAGAGCAGAGGGATGTGAAGATGGCCTTTGCTGTGGACTTGTCACTCAGCTTCTGGTACTCAGAGTGAGGTAGGGAATCCACAATGATTCCTCTCACATTGTGATGCTTTCTATATATCTTTCTTTCTGCATCACTTAAAGCTCTTCTGTTGACAGCAACACGTTCTTCATCAACTGGGATAGTGATTCCATCTTCTATAATATCCCATAGTGAACATCTATACCAATGATATGGCTGTACATTTTACTCTTCCACCATGAGAACTTTTCAGGATCACCAGTAAACATTGGAGGTTTATTGTGTGACCTGGATTTTCTTTCATCAGTGCCATAATCATATGAAAAAGATGTTCCAGTTCCTCTTTGATTTCTGGGTTGGGGTGGAGGTGAACCTTCATTATCAGATGACATGTTTTTCTCAGGATCCTACTGACACACTGTTAAGTGTTAATATCAGAACCGGAGCTCTGATACCAACTGAAGGTGAGAAAAACACACACAAGAAGGGGGGGTTGAATTGTGTGGACTCAAATACTTGGTTTCTTTTCTTCTCACAAACTTAAGTTAAGTTCAGAAGTTGATATGAATCAGTTCTGAACTATTTCTCAAAGAGTATATGCAGCGGATTAAAAAAAAGAGAGAAGGAAAGAGATGACACACAATGTTTTTATACTGGTTCCTTCCACAAGTTGGAAGTAGTCCAGTCCCCTTGTTACTAACAAGAGATTTCAACTATAATCAGCCTGATTACAATTACTCAGACCACAAAGGAATGAGATTTCCAGTTGCTTAGACCATAAAGGAATAAGACTCCTAATGTTCAGACCACTAAGGAATGAACCAACCTTGCTTAGACCACAAAGGAATAAGACTCCCTACACAGACCACACAGGAATGTGACTAACAGCTCAGACCACAAAGGAATGAGGTTACAATTGCTCAGTATTCAGACTGAGACTTAAGGACCAAACTGAATTACAAAGAAGGCAAGTTTGGGTTGAACACTTGATAAAATATCAGAGGTGTTCACTTAATACAACACATGTTAAGACTCTTAACCTTAAGAAATTCTAAGTTACGGAGACTAAAAGAATTTCTAAGAGTTTTGTGAACTTATGAGTTTTGACAGCAAAAACAGAGCACAGGTTCAGCAGTTGTGTTTCAAGAGTCTTCACAGAATTCTTCTCCAATTCTTCTTCCTTTTATAGAGGAAATTAGAGCTGTTGAAGACTTGCAGAAATTAAGCAAAGAGCCGTTGCAAATTGAGAGCTAGGATAGCTGCAATTGTGTGCTGAACTTTTTGCAGAAAACAGAGTGCAGCAGCCATTTTTGAATTTGCTTTCCTTAAAAGCTGGGGAATGTTTGAGTCAGGGAGACAACTGTTCCATTGGAGTTGTTCTGACATATCCAGACATTAAATGCACACAGTAACAGTTGCTTTTCTTGCCACATCAGACTTCAGAAGCTTCTGCGTGAACAGTACTTCAGAAGCTCTTCTTCAGACTCAGACTTCAGGAGCACTTCTTCAGACGCACTGTTCATCAGACGTTGACTTTTCGTTGACCTTCAGACTCAGACTTCAGAAGCTGTCTTCAGACGCAAGCTTCAGACTTGCACTTCAGGAGCACTCTTCAGACCCAGTTTTCTTCCAGCTTTGCAACATTGCTTCTAAGCTTTCCTTTCTTGCTCTAAGTTTGTTCTTCCATAAGCATTATCAAATACCAATCATTAAACACGTGTTTCTGAAATCACTTGAACAAAGCATTAGCAAATAACCAATTTTCTATTTAATACTTTTGTTATCATCAAAACCACAAAGAGAGATATGTTCATACAACTTGTTCCAACAATCTCCCCCTATATTCAGAAGAGAGTTGTTTCACATTTTGTTCCAACAAATTTTTGTGGTTCTCACCTAAAGATTCAGAATCTAAGAGGATTAAAACTCATTTTGTTCAAAACATAACAAGAGTTTTGCATGTTATTGGAAATTTCACAAGTTTGAGCAATAATTTTGAGTAACTTAAGCAACAAGTTACGTTCATTAATTTCCCAAAATCAAACTTGAGCAATAAGCTAGGTTCAATAAATTTCAAAACTAAACTTGAACAACAAACCTTGTTCATGAATTTCAATCAAACGTGAACTTGAGCCGAACTTGTTCATTTTTCAAAATCAAGCTTAAATTTGAGCCGAACTTGTGCATTTTCCAAACTTGTGCATCTTTTCATGAACTTGTACATTTTGCAAGCTTGAATAACACTTGTTCTTGAGTTCCAATAACTTAAGCAACAAGCTATGTTCACTATTTTCAACAAACTTGAACAACAAATTTGTTCATGATTTTCAACAAACTTGTTTTTGAGTTCCAACACATGTGAACAATGCTTGTTCATTTTTTGCATCATAAACTCGAGGCAAACTTGTTCTTTTTTCGAAAACTTGAACAACATTTGTTCATAGGTTGCAACAACTAATTTGAACAACAAAATTTTCTTAGGTTTTTTAACCAAGTGTTTTGCTTTCTTTGAGATTTCTTGAGTTTCAAACTTGAATGAAAAGGGTTGGTTTGACGTATGTCTCTCCATTCCCCGGTTGCACGAATGCTTGACGTATGTCTCGTTGTTCGGGCAATCGTCATTCTATTTTCAACGCGTCCAACGCACTTAAACCTTTTATTGGTCCCTCGTGTCCAATCCAACCTTTCTTTGATCCCTCGTGGTCAACTTAAACTTTCTGGCCCCCGTGGTCAATTCAAACTTTTTACACCCGCGCGCGTTTTCAAACGGATACCATCGCCCGAGCGCGAGTCCGTCCCCTTTTTAATCAAATCCTTTTACCTTTTTTAAGCTACCCTCATAACGGTAGTAGGTAAAAACTTTTTATCGGTCTTCATTAAGCTATCCATACAACGATAGTAGACCACGTTTCCTTTAAAAGCAAACTTTTTCGCCCAAGCGCAATCAAATCTTTTTCATAATTAAAACCAATCAACAAACAAACTTTTGCTACAAAGAACTACGTAAGCTTTGAATTCTCCATCGCACCGGGAGATACGTAGGAGCAGGATTCACATCTTGTCAAGCGCATTAATAAAAAACTTTCTTTTTCCTCTTTATATATTTTTTTTTCTTTTTCCCTTTTAATATATTCAAGCATGCAAGCAAAACTTCGAAAACATTCTAGCCTTAGCAAACTAGGAGGTTCCCGTTGAGTACAACGGATGTGAGGGGTGCTAATACCTTCCCCTCGCATAATCGACTCCCGAACCCAAAATCTTTAACATTAAGGTAATTTCGAACTTTTTCCCCTTTTTCCCCGAAAAATTAAAAGTTCAGTTGTGATTTAAAATTAGTGATTCAACGCTTGTCAATAACTTGATATCCGAAATTCGACACGACACCATTTTCACCCCTTATGTTTTATTATAATTTAAAATAAAAAATAAATGTATTAAATACAGGGAATACCAACGATCATGGAAAGATAGATAAAAATGAGTTCTAGTGCTTCTTCATTCTCTCTGTAACGTCATTTTTTTCTCCACCATTCCTCCATTTTTTCTTCTCTTTTCTTCATCGAGGTTTGTGATTTTCCCTCTATTTTATTCAGTCTCTGTATTGTTGTTTAAAAGAGTTGTTTGATTCATAAATAGATTGAAAAACCCTAAACCCCAATTAATTTTTTTTATTATTACTGATGAATAGATTAGAATATTTGTTCTTTGATGTCCAATATTATACATATTTTGTGTCTGGATTATCTATATATTTGTGCTTTAATGTCTAATATCTGTGCAAAAAATGGATTGAATATGCAAGTATTTTTTAGCTCTGTAGGTTATATATATATAGGTAGTTAATTGGTCATTGAGCTCTGTAATTTGTTTTGTCTTCATAAAAAATTGAATGATATAAAATTGTCCTTTTATGTCATTTTACATCTATCAGTTAGTTGAACCGCTAATTTTACCAAACACTTCAATTAGTTTATCAATCATAAGTCATCAGCTATAAACTATCAGTTATCAGCCATAAGCTATAAGTTATCAGCTATCCGCTATTTTTGTAATTGTTTATGAAAAAAAAAGAGATCACAATTATTAATCCAATAGAAGAGCCTCCTGAACAACTTCGGTTGAAAGGCTTAATGAGATGACATTTTCAATATAGAGATTATGGTCTATTACATATACTTTTTTGTTGAGCCAATGCCATTAATAATGAGAATAAAAAAAGAGAATGTGGATGTGGAATATACAAAGCACTTAAGTTTATTTATTAAGAAATTGATCAAATATATTAGATATCATGGGAGTATATTATGTTTTATGAGAAACGACTGTACATTCTTTTTCCTCCTCCTTTTACATTTGATAGGTAAAAGAATTCCTTCTTACATAAAGCAATTAAAGAGTTCCTCTCTCTCCACAATCTGCAAATAACATAGAAAAGGAATTGTACAGTTGCTTTCGATTACATAAGGAGTGATATATTATATTTCTTCGATGCAATTCTAAACAAACCAAATAAGGAAGAAGAAGAATGAATGAATAAAAGAATCAAAATTACAACTAAAAAAACAATTTGGATAATATGACCCTTCCAAGTTAAAACAAAGGAGTAAATAATATCAACAATTTCCTATCATTCATTCTAAGAGGATGATTATTGATACTTCGTTACTGAAGGAATCAATCAATTACAACATATAAAGCTCTACGTATACACAAAAGAATTATCATTCCCTAAAATTGTTTATTCATTGTGTTGCATAACCAGTTCCCAATTTTTTAAAGTCTGCTGCTAGGCATTGATTATTAAGGTTCAACACTTAACGGGTTTTGTCTTGCATAGACTTTCAACCTCCTAATAGAGAAAGAAAATAAGTCATATTAAAAAGACATTGACAAAGAAAGAAACTCACAACCAATTCCTGAGCTCACTCCCCACAAACCTTTGTTGAACTATTCCAAAAATTCCTTTTCTGCACAAAAAAAATCATCACCTAGTGAATGCAATTGTGAAGACAATAGGTTCATGGGTTCAGCTGTCTAACCTTACAAAACAGAACCTCCTTGGCCAATAGTTATGTGGTCTGCCTAAAAATCATAAGGCATTAAATTTTGCTGCTATTAAAATGTAGAAGTGTGAGAGGGATGAGTGGAGAAATAAAAATTGTACTGTTAGAGATTGAGAAAGTAGATATAGAAAAAGGAGGAAAGATTCGTGGAGAGATAAAAATGAAATCTGAAATTGTAATCAATCATAATTGTTCTAGGGACAAGTTAAATGGTTCGCTAGTTGTTTTTTCAAGGATATTAATTAATTATTATTTGTTGTGTAAACTGTGTTTTTAATGTAAACAAAAAGATTAGGCGCCTAGTGTGTCATTCATTGGCTAATGGTCTTTGAAAGTTGACGTGGCCTTTCAAATTCAAATGAAGTAGGAGCAAGCTTAAATGCACTTTTGACCCCCTATGTTTGAAAAAGTTGGGATTTTGGTCCCCTATTAAAAAAATGGATTATTAGACCCCTAACTTTTGCCCCTTTTGCGAAAGGCTGATTTTGACCAAGTCAACGCATACGTGACAGACACTTGTGTAATTATGAATTAAAAAATAAACAAAAAAGTCACGCGTGTAATTATGAATTTAAAAAAAAAAATCAAAAATTGGATTGAGAAGAAAACATCACGTGATGTTTTTCCCAACGGTAGGATTTTAGGGTTAAAAAACCCCAAATCCACCCAATCTCTATGCCTGCTTCATCTTCTTCAGAAATTCAGAAACCTGCTTCTTCTCGAGCTCTGCTTCTTCTTCTTCTTGACCATTTTCGCAACCTCATCTTCGTGTTGTATTCTTCACCAATTTCCCAGCTTCATCTTCTTCATCAAGTCTTCACCATTTTCGCGAGCTAATATTCTTCAGAGATTGAAATGGGTGATTATTCTTCTTCATCTTTTTCTGGGTCAACATTGAAACAAAGACCAAACATGGTGTGTTACTGTGGTGTAGATTCACCGTTGGTCACTGCCTGGACAGATGAAAACCCAGGGAGGAGATTTTATGGGTGTGGGAGATATTTTCAGAGAAGGAAATGTAAGTTTTTTAGGTGGTTTGATCATGAGGTTCCAGATCGACAGAAGAAAATCATTAGAGGATTGCTGAAGAAAAATGATTCAATGAGAAAAAAGGAGAAAACTCATGTGACTGTCATTGTAGTTTTAGGGGTATTGTTGTTGCTAAGTTTATGTGTAATCTGCATTAAGCTTGTTTAGCTGATGTCATGTTAGAGTATGTTAAGGAAATGTAAGCTGCATTAAGTAAGTTTATGTGGTGTGTTTAAGTATGTTAACTATGTACTCCCTCCGTCCCAAAATATAAGCAAAAATTGGTCAACAAAAGTTAATGTATTTGGTTCAAAATTTGTACCAAATACATCAACTTATGTTGTCTCATTTTTGCTTATATTTTGGGACGGAGTAGTATAACCTTTGTAATGGTTTGAAAACTATGTGTAACTTATGAATTGAGAATGAAGAAGGAATGAAATCAGTGTGTTTTAATGATTTGTGTGAAATTTGACTGCTTATGATTTGGGTTAGCTTATGATTTGTGCAAATAAATTGGTGAAAAGAGTACTTAACATTACAATCCAAAAGGTAATTCAAAGAGTACTTAACATTACAATCCAAAAGGTCATTCAAAGATTACAATCCAAAAAAGTGGAGCTAATAAAGTAAGTCAAGTCTCATGTTCAAGATGCTGTAACAAGTCTAAGTCTTGTTAACTGATTGTTGAGTCCCAAGTTGACCAACTTCTTCCATTTTCCTCTTCACACTAGTAGTTCTTATCTTCCTTGGCACAAAAAAGTTGTTCTGTCCCCACTATATGTTTCCTAGTAGCTATCCACAAAGCCTCCTTCAAATGCTCACCAGAATGTTTCTTTCTCCAATTCCCATACAAGTGTTTAACACACAGCCTATGTTCAACATGTTCAGATATACCAACAATGACATTCACCAAACCCTTAAATAAAAAAAACAGAAAACATACAAATTAAATATTTCAATATTAATTATAGTGAAATGACATCAATTATAGTGAAATTACAAAAAGATATAACTAACCTTTTGCTGGTCTGAAATGAAAGACCATCTTTTGTATTGAATACCATTCAAATCTGACAGTAATAGTTCCACAAACCAATCCCATGAATCTTTGGTTTCAGCCTCCACAACAGCAAAAGCAATAGGAATCATCTGGTTGTTACCATCTTTTCCAACTGCTGTTAGTAGTTGTGCACCATATCTTCCCTTCAAAAAACAACCATCCAGACCTATTAAGGGTCTGCAAGTTGTCACAAATGCCTTTTTGCATGCAAAGAAACAAACATACATCCTTTCAAATACTGACCCCCCAACTCCAGGAGTTGTTTTTATCTTCACAGTACTATTAGGGTTGCTCCTAATCAATTCTTGAGCATAACTTCTGAGGTGAGTGTATTGGTCATCAATAGCACCATGAATCATCTCCAAAGCCCTGTTTTTAGCCCTATAAATCTGGTAACTACTCAGATGAACCCTCCACTTGGTTTTACACTCTTCTTTCAACCCCTTCAGTTTCATATTGGGTGTGTGTTTCAGAATTGGTACAAGTTTCTGAGCCAGCAAGTTAGTTTTGCACAACCTTACCTTTGCAGTCTTATAGCACTTATGAGCAGAGTTATAACTAGAAAGCACAAAAAATGTATTGGGTTCAGCCCTACTAAATCTCATATGATATGGACAACCAACCATACACTTGACCACAATCCTCTTCCTCTCATTTTTCTTAATGTAAACATTTTTACTACTTTGCAAAGCATATTCTTTAACAGATGACCTAACTAATTCAGCACTAGCAAAAACCTGACCTCTCTAATATTTCACTTCACCATTTTCTCCAAAAGTAAATTTATGAGTTTCTTTTTCTTACCAGTTTCACAATCTCAAGCTACTGGACTCTCTAGCTCTTCTGAGTCACCATTCTCGTCCTCAAAGTCAGACAAACTGGTTGAAGCAGCATTTCTTGATGATTCCACAGCAGCCTTTGACCCACCAGGCACTTCAGTTGGAATAAATGGAACTGGGTTCAGAGTGTGGTCAGGCAACACAGAAGTCCACTGGAAGTCCTCCTCATACTCACTGTCATCAAGTTCAATCCCATCCAAGCTTCCATCTTGGCTTCCAGCTTCAGTGTAGGGTTTTTGTAGATTGGCTACATTTTGCAAAAACATCTACTAGCCAGATGCTGGGGCAGATGTGGTAGCATATGGAACAGCATTACGTGAGTTGTGTTTTCGCGCCAGCTAGCGCTTTATATTTGTATACGCAATCTTCCAAAGATTTGCTTGAAGATTTATTTTCCTCTAGCTTGCTGATCAAGGCGCGTGTATCTGACTGAAGATTTGTTTGAAGTTTTATTTGCCTTGCCATTTGTTCCACAAGATATTGGTTTATATTTGGAAGCTTTTTATTATTTCTAGAAGATTGTTTCAGCTGGACCGGACAATGTCCATGCTCTATTTCGAAGCCCAGACCCGTGGTATCTGAGTACTATATATTCATGAAGGCAAACCCTAGTTGGGTAGCTAAAAACCGTGTGTGTTAGCAAAGCGTGAGTTTTAAGGTTTTTAGGGTTTTGTTTGTTAATTGTGAGCCTTGCTTGTATCTCCCTGATTCAAGCTAAGGACTGAGTTTGTTTTGAGTTGTAATTTGTAAGCTACTCCTAAGCTTTTAAGTACGGAGTGAGTATGTGTTATTAGCGTGTGTTTCTCTTGGTTGTGTTTTATGTTTTGTGTGTTTGATAACAATACTGTGTGTGTTGTTCGTAGGAATTGAGACGGGGTCTCATATCTAGGAGTTCCTAGATAGAGTTGCCACTGGTAGGGTCTAGGTGCAAGGTCAAGTAGTGTGTCTGCGTTGGTCTTTTCACTAGAACTATAATAGTGGAATCATTCCTGGATTGGTATCCCCCAGAGTAGGAGAGTTGCTCCGAACTGGGTTAACAAACTCTCTGTGTACTTTTTATTTCCGCTGTGTTCCTTTTAATTTGCGCTTTGTTACGTTGTGCTATTTCAATTGTAGTTCTGAGTAGACACGCGCTCGGACAGTTGTGCCAACATTGTGCACAGCATATTTCAGTCAGGTTGCCAGGAATTTCAATTGGCATCAGAGCAGGCACCCTGTTCTGTGTGGGTGAGCTCCAGGGAAAGAAGTTTCTGGCTCAATGGATAAAGAAGGAGGACTGGTGAACAGACCACCCTTGTTGGATGGGTCAAACTATGACATTTGGAAATCACGCATGACAGCTTTCTTGAAATCTCTAGACAGCAGAGCTTGGAAGGCTGTGATCAAGGCATGGGTCCCTCCTAAAATAAAAGATGCGAATAATGTTGATACTGATGAGTTGAAACCAGAAGAGGAGTGGTCTACAGAAGAAGACACTGCAGCTATTGGAAACTCTAAAGCCCTGAATGCTTTGTTTAATGGTGTTGACAAGAACATGTTCAGGTTGATTAAACAATGTACTATTGCCAAGGAAGCTTGGGATATCCTAAGAACAGCTCATGAAGGTACTCAAAAGGTCAAGAAGTCAAGGCTACAACTGCTAACAACACAGTTTGAGAATTTGAGAATGAAAGAAGGAGAGAGTGTTCATGACTTTCACATGAATGTGCTAGAATATGCTAACACTTTTGAATCCTTGGGGGAAAAGATATCCGATGAAAAACTGGTAAGCAAAATTCTCAGGTCCCTGCCTAAGAAATTTGATATGAAAGTTTGTGCTATCGAGGAGGCCCAAGATATTGGAGATATGAAAGTTGATGAGTTGATTGGATCTCTCCAAACTTTTGAATTAAAGGTTAATGAAAGATCTGAAAAGAAAGACAAGAACATTGCTTTCATCTCCAACACTGATGAAGATGATGTGGAGAGTAATTTAGATACTGATGAGAGCATCTCTGAAGATATTGTGTTGTTGGGCAAACAATTTAATAAAGTTGTGAAGAGGATGGACAGACGCCCTAGGACAAATGCTCCGGACAACAGTCGCAGCATCTATAAAACTGTCAACAATCAGAGGAAACCTAGAACTGATGACAAAATCAATCAAAGCAAAGGGGTGCAATGCCATGAATGCGAAGGTTTTGGTCACATCAGAACTGAGTGTGCAACGTATCTGAAGAAACAAAAGAAGGTGATGACTGTGTCTTGGACTGATGAGGATGAATCAGAAGAAGAACCTGAAACTGCAAAACATGTGAATGCCTTGACTGGAGTGTGCACATCTGACAATGAATCTAGTGATGAAGAGCTAACATATGATGAACTGGCTGATTCTTACAAGGAGCTATATCTCAAAAGTGAGGAAGTTTGTAAAACTCTAGAAAAACAAAAAGGGACCATCGCTCTCCTGCAAGCTGAGAAAGACAAACTTCTGAAAATAAACTCAGACCTCAATGATGAGGTTATCTTACTTACTTCCAAGATTGGCAATATGAACAAGCAACTGCGGATGATGAACAAAGGTACTGATGCTTTAGACGAAATTCTGGAAATAGGACAGAAACCTGGAGATTCTAAAGGTATTGGGTTTGACTACAGTTCTATGCCTCAGCAGAAACTATTACCAGTGAGACAGTTTGTGGCACCTGTTAGTACTCATGATCATACTATGCCAAGACAGATGCCCCAGCATCAGGTGAGACAACAGGCATCAGGATATAGGACCAGATCAAAAGGAAGGAATTATGCTTGGGTATGTCATTACTGTGGAAGAAAAGGACATATCAGACCTTTCTGTTTTAAATTACATGGTTACCCAGACAGGACCTATTCACCAAGACCTGATCCCATAGTAAAGATCACCAAGAAGCAGTGGAAGCAGAAAAATGATAATTTCACAAGCAACACTATGAATCCTAGAAAAATAGAACCAGAAGCTGATGAGATTGCTCAAATTGCGCATACTTCTCTGAGAGTGTCATCCATAAATGATTGGTACTTTGACAGTGGATGCTCCAGGCATATGACTGGTGATAAAAATTACTTGACTGATGTTAAGCCTTATGCTACAAGCTTTGTGACTTTTGGGGATGGAGCCAAAGGAGAAATAAAGGGTGTAGGAAATCTTGTGGAAGAGGGTCTACCCAAACTTGATAAGGTGCTTCTTGTGAAAGGATTAACTGCAAACTTAATTAGTATTAGTCAACTGTGCGATCAAGGAATGAAGGTCAACTTTACTAAGAGTGAATGCTTAGTGGCTAACAGTGAAGGGGACATCCTGATGAAAGGTGTTAGATCAAAGGACAATTGCTACTTGTGGGTCTCTCAAGATAAAGCAAAGTTATCTAATTGTCTAATAACCAAAGAAGATGAAGTTAAGCTATGGCACCAAAAGCTTAGACATCTGAATCTCAGAAGCATGAAGAAAGCTATTGCTGAAGGAGCCATCAGAGGTTTACCAAAACTCCAAATTCAGGAAGGAAGTATATGTGGAGAATGCCAGATAGGAAAACAGACCAAGATGCCTCGCCAGAAGCTGCAACATCTGTCCACATCCAGAGTTCTTGAGCTATTGCACATGGACTTAATGGGACCCATGCAAGTCGAAAGCTTAGGTGGTAAGAAGTATGCTTTTGTTGTTGTTGATGATTTTTCTAGATATACTTGGATAAATTTCATTAAGGAGAAATCAGACACTTTTGAAAAATTCAAGGATCTTTGCTTACAACTTCAGAGAGAAAAGGATTGTGGAATTGTTAGAATCAGAAGTGACCATGGGAAGGAGTTTGAGAATGGTAAGTTCTCTGATTTCTGTATTTCTGAAGGAATATTTCATGAGTTCTCTGCACCCATTACTCCTCAACAAAATGGGATAGTAGAGAGGAAGAACAGGACCTTGCAAGAATCTGCCAGGGTTATGCTACATGCAAAGAAGTTGCCATTTTTCTTTTGGGCTGAAGCCATGAACACAGCCTGCTATATTCATAATAGAGTGACTTTGAGAAAAGGTACATCTACAACCTTGTACGAGCTATGGAAGGACAGAAAGCCAACAGTGAAGCACTTTCATGTGTTTGGTAGTAAATGTTATATTCTAGCTGACAGGGAACCAAGAAGAAAGATGGATGCTAAAAGTGAAGAGGGAATCTTTCTAGGCTATTCTACAAACAGCAGAGCCTATAGAGTATACAACTCCAGAACCAAGACAGTGATGGAATCCATAAATGTTGTTGTAGATGATGAAGGAAATAATGCTATGCCAGATGATGCTACATTTGACGCAGCTTCTGACCTACAAGAAGCAAAGAAAGCAGATGAAGCAAGTGATAAGCAAGATTCTGAAGTAACTGGCCCAGAGAAGACTGCTCCCAACAAAGGACCATCTATCAGAGTTCAGAAAAATCATCCCATAGAGCAAGTCATTGGCGATCCTAACCAAGGGATCACAACTAGAAGGAACTATGATGAGGTATTAAATTCTTGCTTTATATCTAAACTTGAACCAAAGAATGTTAAGGAAGCTCTAACTGATGAGTTCTGGATAAATGCTATGCAAGAAGAGTTAACTCAGTTCAAGAGAAGTAATGTGTGGGACCTAGTTCCTAGACCAGATAATGTGAATGTTATAGGTACCAAGTGGGTTTATAAAAACAAGTCTGATGAAAATGGTATTATCACTAGAAACAAAGCTAGACTGGTTGCACAAGGATATTCTCAAATTGAAGGTGTAGACTTTGATGAGACTTTTGCTCCTGTAGCTAGGTTGGAATCTATTAGATTGTTACTTGGGATTGCATGCATACTAAAATTCAAGTTGTATCAGATGGATGTCAAGAGTGCCTTTCTCAATGGGTACTTAAATGAAGAGGTTTATGTGGAACAGCCTAAAGGCTTCATTGATCCTAGTTTTCCAAACCATGTGTACAAATTGAAGAAAGCTCTATATGGCCTGAAGCAAGCTCCTAGAGCTTGGTATGAGAGACTTGCTGAGTTTCTAATCAACCATGGCTATAGGAAGGGGGGAAATGACAAGACCCTGTTTGTGAAAGATGAAAATGGACAGTTGATGATTGCTCAAATATATGTAGATGACATAGTCTTTGGAGGAATGTCTGACCAGATGATAGAGCATTTTGTTCAGCAAATGCAATCTGAATTTGAGATGAGTCTTGTAGGTGAGCTAAAGTTCTTTCTTGGTCTTCAAGTGAAACAAATGGAAGATACTATATTTATCTCTCAAAGTAAGTATGCTAAAAATATAGTCAAGAAATTTGGGATAGAAAATGCTGCTCATAAAAGAACTCCTGCTCCCACACATGTAAAATTATCAAAGGATGAGAAAGGTGTGGATGTTGACCAAAGCATGTATAGGAGTATGATAGGAAGTCTTCTATATCTTACAGCAAGTAGGCCAGATATTACATTTGCGGTTGGAGTGTGTGCCAGGTACCAAGCTGAACCAAAAATAAGTCACCTGACTCAGGTAAAGAGAATTCTGAAGTATGTGAATGGTACTAGTGATTATGGTATGTTGTATTCTCATGGGGAAAGCACTGTGTTGTTTGGATATTGTGATGCTGACTGGGCTGGAAGTGCAGATGATAGAAAGAGTACCTCTGGTGGATGTTTCTTTCTAGGCAACAACCTTATATCCTGGTTCAGTAAGAAGCAAAATTGCATTTCTTTGTCTACAGCTGAAGCTGAGTACATAGCAACTGGTAGTAGTTGTTCTCAATTGTTGTGGATGAGACAGATGCTGAGTGAATACAATGTCAAGACAGATGCTATGACATTATATTGTGACAATCTGAGTGCAATTAATATCTCCAAGAATCCTATTCAACATAGCAGGACCAAACACATTGACATTAGACATCATTTTATAAGGGATCTTGTTGAAGACAAAATTGTTACTCTTGAACATGTTTCAACTGAAGAGCAATTAGCAGATATTTTTACCAAAGCCCTTGATGCTAATCAATTTGAAAAATTAAGACGGAAGTTGGGGATATGCTTAGTTGAAGAATTGTAGCAATTAATGTGCAAGGGGCGTGCAGCTATTATTTTTTCCCTCGTCAACCGCTTATTGCACGTCACTCAAGGAGGTTATTGCACACTTGCCTTTTTCAAAACTCTTGCACGTTATCATCATTATCTTTGTCTTAACTTCTCTCAACCTCTCATTGCCTCTCTTACCGCGCACATCTTCATTCAAAAATCGTCCACTTCTCATACCTTCACATTCAAAATCATCACCATGGCTGATTCGTCTTCTCATCCAACTACACAAGATCAAGCTGCTGAAGCCGTCATCACTGATGCGCAACCCCTCACCACTATCCCTAGCGCTCCTACAAAGAAGCGTCGAACTAGGGCATCTGCACCACGAAGGAAGACACCTGCCAAATCTAGCAAAGCTGCCTCCTCCACCGCTGTGAACACCAGATCAAAATCAAAAGGTAAATCTTCTACCACTCCTGCTGCTCCAAGAGTAGGACTTAGTATGGATGATCTGTACCTTAAGGACAACCCTTTTGTATCGACTGTTGTTGAACCACATGCTGAACCTTCTGTCACTGAATCTGAAAATGTCGCTGTTGAGAGTACTGTAGCCATGCCCGAAACCCTAGGTTCTGATAATCCTAAGGTAGATGAAAAATTAGTTGGTGATTCTTCGAATTCTCCTATCGAAAAAGATGTTACTACTGATTCTGGTGCAAAGAATGATGTTGATACGGCCGTGTCTGAGACACCTGCTGATTCCCCTGCCACAACAAAGAATGCTGTGACAGATGCTCCCGCATCTTTGTCACAAGCTCGAGAGGAGCCTGATGTGGTAGTTCCTAATATTTCTGGTTCTGTGAGTGTCCCTGAGAGTGAGTCCTCAGAGTCTGAAGATGAAGGGACTGAGACTCAAGATGTTGTAGATGATACTGAGACTGCTACTTTAGACTGTGCTGACACTATTGTTGTTGAGGAAGCTGTGCCTGAAGAAAGACCTCAGGAAGAAACTGGTACTATTGGTGTTGCTCGCAGGACAAGGAGCAAAGCTGACAAAACTGCTGCAGTTGTCAGTGAAGGAGAAAAGGATAGGAAGAAGAAAACTGTAAAGGCTGGGAAGAGGCCTGTGTATGGTCCCCCCAAGGCTGGAAGCAAGAAGGTGGCTCAAAGTGGTCACAAGAAAAAGAGCTTAAAAAGAAAAGACCCTCCCTCTAGTGACTCTGAGTTTGAGGTTGCTGAGCCTGAAGCTGCCACATCTGGTGGGGCTTCTAGAAAAACAATGAAGGGTATGAAGATACCTCTGACTATTCCTCCTGACCCTCTTGATAATGTTTCCTTTCATTTGGAAAATGGTTCCTCTAGGTGGAAGTTCATATACCACAGAAGACTGGGTCTTGAAAGAAATCTTAAAGAAGATGTGTTCAAGTGTCAAAAGCTGGTTGATTTGTTGGAGTTTGCTGGTCTGATGAAGACTGTGAGGAATCTGGGTCCATGCTATGATAAGCTGGTCAGGGAGTTTTTGGTGAATGTTTCTGATGAGTGTGATGACACAAGAAACCCTGAGTATAGGAAGGTTTTTGTTCGTGGTAAGTGTGTCAATTTTTCTCCTATGGTGATCAATGCATTGTTGGAATAAGCCCTAATAGCCAATCTATTTTGATTGGATTTGGCCTTGTATCATGACTTTGATATATATTTATGAATATACATATAAGGCATTTTATTTATTCTTTTGTTTAGTTTCAAAATAATAAATTCCCTAGAATAATTAGTCCATTTAATGGAGCATTAAGTGTGACTTAATCGTGAGACTCATTAAACGAAAGGACATTATTCTTAAAATATCCGTAGTCAAGCTTTATTGTGAAATGGGATAAAATTAAAGCATAGAGACTATTATGTGGGTAGACTGATGATCACATCTCACGGATCATAGATAAAGAGTTATCAAGTCTTCACATAGGTATAAATATTAGGAGTAATATTTATACTGGATTGACCCGCCATGAGAATACTACATAGTAAAAGTTATGAAAAGTGTCGTAAGATATTCTCATAGTGATAGTGGTGTATTCCACCCTTTGACCTGAAACCACTATGTACCCTAGATGTAGAAGTCGAGTGCTTTATCACCATTCAAACGTTGTCTGTAATAGGATGACTATAAAGTTGGTTGATGGGTACTCCATGAATCATGCTGAGGGACATGAGTGACCTAGATGGAATTTGCCCCTCCTACATAACAGGAGAAATGTCTATGGGCCCAATATTGAACTAGACAAGGATGACACGGTCTATGCCTTGTGTTCAATATAGACATGAGGGCAAAAGGGTAATTATACACATGATCATTATCACGGAAAGGTTTCGTCAGATCACATGACATTCTCGTCACTTGGGTAGCAGTGATGTGTTGCTAGATACCACTCACTGTTTATAATATTAAATAGGTGATTTAATATTATTGCCAACGTTACGGGAACCTATAGGGGTCACACACAAAGGACAGATAGATGAGAGAAATAAATAAGTAAGACTTATTTATAAAATAATAAGTAGGACTTATTAGTAATTAAATAATTAAGTATGACTTATTATTTAATTTATGAAATAGAGAAACGCGGTCCATCGTAAGGTACGGTGTGTTTAAGTGAAATATGGTGCACCGTAAGGTACGGTGTATTTAAGTGCTTGACTTGTTGACCACACAAGTGGTTCTATAAATAGAACCCTTGTGGTGAAGCATTACAGACTTCTGTTGAACGCTTAACCTAATTCACAAAAGTTGTGAAACCCTAGCCGCCGCTCTCTAAACCCTGTTTTCTCTGAATCTCCGTTAGGAATTGGCTAGCACCGGTCATCGGAGAAGTTCTGTTCGTGTGGACTGAATAGAGGCATCGCTATGTTGCTTTGCTCGTGATCAGAAACAATTCTGCTACAAAGGTTATGTGCTTCAAGAGGTAAACACATCAATCCTTAAAGTGTTTAAGTATATGTGTTTGATTTGTGATTAATGATTTAATCAAGATCCGTTTCAATGGGATTTGTTCCGCTAAGAGGATTAAAATTTTCAAAAACCCCTCTTTAAATCCCTTCATGCATACCTTGAGAGGTCTACTGAGGAGACCCCTGAGCTTGAGGTCACTGAGGACACTATCTGCAAGACAATCACTGATAACAAGCTTAGACATTGGCCAAAGCATTTGTCTTCTGCTCAACTGTCTCCTTTGTATGCTGCTTTGAATAGGATCTGTGCTCAAAATTGGACTCCAACCACTCACTCAAATTCTGTTGCATCTGGGTTGGCCAAGTTCATTTATGCTGTGGGAACCAAGTCTTCCTTTGATTATGGAGCCTACATCTATTATCAAGTTTTGGAGCATGCTAAATCTTTTGCTATTAAGTTTCCAATTGCGTTTCCTACCCTCCTGTGTGGAATTATTCTTCAGCAGCACCCTGATATTTTGATCAGTAGTGATGAGCCCTGCAAGAGGCCTGGTCCTATGGCTTTGGATTGCAGTCTGCTGTCTGAGACACATGATGCTGATGTAGCTGGTACTTCTGTCCGGACATCTGGTGTGCTCTCCAGAAAGCAAATGATTGCTGATCTTACTGAGACAAGTGTGGCCCTTGGAGCTAGGAAGGTGAAGATTGACAAGATAATTGCAGCTTTGAAGGCTGAAGCTGATGATGAGGGTGAGCAGGATGAGGAAGAAGGAGGCAATGTGCCTGTTGCTTCTGCTGGTGACTCTGAAGATTCCTCTGCTGATTCTGAGGATTTCTGATTTTCTTGTTTTTGTTCTGACCCCTTTTGATGTATTTTTTTTGGTGACTGGGCTATGCCCTGAATTCTTATGCACCTTTGTGTGCTTCTGGTCTGTAATATGCACTCTATGTGGTTTCTCTGCACTCTTTATGGCTCTATGCACTTTCTATGAGTTTGCCCTATCTGTTGGTTGTCAGAATTTTTGGCTAAAAAGGGGGAGTAGAATTTGATTTATTATCTGTTGCTTGTGTGCTGATTTGAAGCCTCTATTATGTATGGCTACATGTGTTGAGGGGGAGTGTAGTATAGGTTGAGGGGGAGTTCTGGTACATGCATGTTTTGAGGGGGAGCTATCTTAAGTTTTGTTTTCTTTGTGTGTGGAAATTTATTTTTTCCCTTATCTATGTGATTCCACTATATGATAGTTTATTTCTCTCTGGTTGTTCCTATGAGGCTAGATGTTTGCGTTATCTGGTGCATGCCTCTGATTCTACTTGCAAGCCATCTTTGACTATTTCTCGCTTTGAAGTAATCTCACTCTATGCTACGATTTTTTCTTTCCTTGTTGTGTGCCTGTGTTGACGTGAAGGAATCTTATCTGTGTGTTTCCCAAAGTACTGGCTCTAGAGTGTTTTAGCCAAAATTTGCCAAAGGGGGAGATTGTAGGGTTTTTGTAGATTGGCTACATTTTGCAAAAACATCTACTAGCCAGATGCTGGGGCAGATGTGGTAGCATATGGAACAGCATTACGTGAGTTGTGTTTTCGCGCCAGCTAGCGCTTTATATTTGTATACGCAATCTTCCAAAGATTTGCTTGAAGATTTATTTTCCTCTAGCTTGCTGATCAAGGCGCGTGTATCTGACTGAAGATTTGTTTGAAGTTTTATTTGCCTTGCCATTTGTTCCACAAGATATTGGTTTATATTTGGAAGCTTTTTATTATTTCTAGAAGATTGTTTCAGCTGGACCGGACAATGTCCATGCTCTATTTCGAAGCCCAGACCCGTGGTATCTGAGTACTATATATTCATGAAGGCAAACCCTAGTTGGGTAACTAAAAACCGTGTGTGTTAGCAAAGCGTGAGTTTTAAGGTTTTTAGGGTTTTGTTTGTTAATTGTGAGCCTTGCTTGTATCTCCCTGATTCAAGCTAAGGACTGAGTTTGTTTTGAGTTGTAATTTGTAAGCTACTCCTAAGCTTTTAAGTACGGAGTGAGTATGTGTTATTAGCGTGTGTTTCTCTTGGTTGTGTTTTATGTTTTGTGTGTTTGATAACAATACTGTGTGTGTTGTTCGTAGGAATTGAGACGGGGTCTCATATCTAGGAGTTCCTAGATAGAGTTGCCACTGGTAGGGTCTAGGTGCAAGGTCAAGTAGTGTGTCTGCGTTGGTCTTTTCACTAGAACTATAATAGTGGAATCATTCCTGGATTGGTATCCCCCAGAGTAGGAGAGTTGCTCCGAACTGGGTTAACAAACTCTCTGTGTACTTTTTATTTCCGCTGTGTTCCTTTTAATTTGCGCTTTGTTACGTTGTGCTATTTCAATTTAGTTCTGAGTAGACACGCGCTCGGACAGTTGTGCCAACATTGTGCACAACATATTTCAGTCAGGTTGCCAGGAATTTCATTCAGCATCATCTTCTTCATCACCTTGGTATTCTGGATCTGTTTCAGATGCATCATCCTTTCCTTCTCCATTGGCTTCACCTACCACTTCAACATCACTATCATACCTAGAATCTAGTCCATCAACTGCTGGGGTTTCTACATAAAAGTAAGCACTTGCCTCACCCTTGAACTCATTTATGAACCTTATTGTATCTCTATCATTTTCTAGCAACTTCAGACCATTCCTTATCTCTTTTCCTGGTTTAACATACCACAACTTGTACTCCCCCTTCACACCTATTTCTCTGACCAATTTACCCAAGTCAATGAGATTAATCTCATCTATGTCCCACTCCCCACCAAATTCGTACACCTCACCCTTTTTGTAAGCTATCTCAGGGTCAGAAATAAAATAACCTTTGTGGTGGAAACAAATCTTCAATGTGTGGTCAGCAACATCCCTATTAGGGTTACACGTTAACTTGGATTAAAAAATTGCCAAATCAGTAGTTCCAAAATAGTATTCAATAGTTCCACCAACCATTTTTTAATCATAAATATGGCATAAAGTTCCAAAAATAGTATACAAACAAGACACTAAAATACAAAAAAGCACTGACCTTGAATCATTCTTGTCGGGAATATTCTCAGGGACCATGTCATTGTTGCTTTGAAAGACCATCACTCTTCTTCGTAAGCACGCCAGCATCATGCTTCTTCTTCGACGAACTATCATCAACCCACTTCATCTTCTTGCTATTTCTGGAAAACGAACTATGATGTAGATTTTCGAGCAAGCAGATGGAAAGATTCGGGCTAACAGATTGAAAGAATGATGGAATCCGAAGGTTGCGATTGGGATTGAATGAGTTTTCGATTGGAAGAGATGGGATTGGAAGAGGTACGATTCGATTGAAATTGGGGAAGATAGGGGGTTTAAAACCCTAGTTTCTGAAAAGGATAAAAATGTAATTACAAGATGTCACGTGACACTATATATTAAATCCAATTTTTGATTTTTTTTAATTTGATAATTACACGCGTGGATTTTTTTTATTTTTTAATTCATAATTACACAGTTTTCTGCCAAATCAGTTAAGTGACCTGCCACGTATGCGTTGACTTGGTCAAAATCAGCCTTTCGCAAAAGGGGCAAAAGTTAGGGGTCTAATAATCCATTTTTTTTAATAGGGGGCCAAAATCGCAACTTTTTCAAACATAGGGGGGCCAAAAGTGCATTTAAGCCTACATTTAATGCAATGCAATATAGTGGGGGGAAAGCCGATTGGGTTTATTAAGCCAATACATTGAATGCGCATAGCTTGTCGTGGATAGTAAGTACTCCTTTCGGTCTTATATATAAGAAAAATTTAAAAAAAAATTGGTCCTATTTATAAGAAAATATCACAACTTTTTAGGTGTAATTATTGCTTAAAAGACTTTTCTAACCTTTATTTAATGTTTGTCTTTTTAATATTAGTTGATGTATTTAATGTTTCACAACTTTTTATGAGGGTATATTTGTAAAATATTTAAAAAATTACACTAATTTGTCTTGATTAACCTTCAACATATGTTTCTTGACACCCAAACAATTTTGAATCAACCAACTTGCCGAGCTTGAGCAATTCCTTGATCTTGACCAATCAAACCCTTGATTCTCAACGATCATTGTTAATCACCAGAAGCATTTATCACAATTGTATCAAAATAATACAACGGTGAGTTAAATATGATGACTTTACGTTTGGAAGCTGCACAACCATGGAAAAATTTACTACTAGTTTTTAAATGTCCATTATGTAACCAATTAGTTTTAGCATGTTGGTGCCGAAAAAAAAAATTCTTGTTCCAATAAATGTGACATACAATTCCTCAACACATTGAAGAAGTTTACATTATCTGAATCAACCTGACTTTGGACTCTGTCAACTTTTTTCCTACATTTATCAATCTCACATTTGATATGCTAGAAATGATTTATTCCAAAAGGATAAGTCTGATACACACAAATTCAGCTTGTCTAAAACCATTTGCTCTCCAACATTGCATACTTGAATCTAGCTTGAACCCTTCTACTACATGGGATCGGATCATGTACCAACATAATAGGGTAGTGGCCTGATGCTTGTGCAGGTTTCAACATTGCATTTGGAAACATATGATTACAGAAGCCACAATCAAGTCCTCAACCTCTCTGATAATACGAAGGCTTTGAACAAAGTAAACGAGTATCCCACCAGTTAAACCCGAGTCCAACACTGCATATCAGAAACCAATGATCAACAAGGAGCTCTATCATTTCTTCCTTTCGTTTTTGTTGGTGATAAGATATCATCAAAATTATCCATCACATTTACCTTATTTGTCAACAACAAAAAAACCAGTTTTTTGATAATATTTGTTTGACTATGCATACTTTGCACATGTTTTTGTACAACATGCATAGTAAAAACGTCTGCCAAAGGAATAGGCATTATCTTGACATAATAGTACTGCAAAATTGTTCTTGTAGGTAAAAGCAACCCTTTTTTTCCCTTCCATTTAACAACATTTTTAATGCGTTGTCGTTGGTCTAAAATGTTGTAGTGATAATTTGTCGTTAAACGACGATTATCAATGAATTATTCATGGTGTAGGTGACGGTAAAACAGTTAGCTTTCACAACCGTGGGTAAACAATAATTTAGTATTATTTGTTAGTTTGTTAATTCAAGTTTGTTAGTGATGTAATCATGTTTAGTTGGTTAATCACATTAGATTTAGTTTGTTATTGATTAGTTACAAGTTCCTAGAATTTAGCTAAAAGATGTTAGAGTTTGTTACTTAGCTTGTGCTTCAAGCAATCTAGCATAGCTTTTGTATATAAGCTAATTCACTTGTACATTCTCATTAATCAATAACACAATTTCCTTTTTCTAATTCTTCTCTTCTCATTCTCTCTAAATTCACCAAAACCAGAAAAACCCTAAGATCAAAATACTTGTTTAGAAAGCAAGCATCATAGCTGTGCTAACAAATTGACATCTATAGCCTCTGGTTTCGTTCTAAGGGGTAATCAAGATCTTCAATCACATAAGTACATAGAAGAAACGCTGAAGGAATTACCATGAATGGTAGCAGCAGCTTCAACACTCATCTTCCAATCCTTGAAGCACACAGTTGGGAAAGATGGAGTGCAGTGAAGAAGAATCTGTTTGGAGCACAAGATTTGCTTGAAATTGTGCAGAATGGAGTTGGTGACTTAGCTGTGAATGCAACAGAAGTGCAAAGGAATGCACACAAAGATTTGAGGAAGAAAGATTTGCAAGGCTTTGTTCTTGATTCAACAGAGTCTTGATGAAGCAAACTTTGAAAGAATCTCAAAAACAGTTAGTTCAAAGGAAGCATATGATATTCTTTCAAAGTATCATGAAGGGGATGATAAAGTGAAGTTGATTAAGCTTCAATCACTGAAAAGGAAATTTGAATTGATGCATATGGAGGATGAGCAAAAGATTGCAGAGTACATCTCCAAACTCATCAATGTTGTGAATCAAATGAAGACTTGTGGAAAGACTATGACAGATCAACAAATTGTTGAGAAGATCATGAGGACTCTATCATCAAGGTTTGATTTCATTGTTGTGGCAATTCAGGATCAAAAGATGTAAAAACCTTGAAGATTGAGGAGCTTCAGAGTTCATTAGAAGCTCATGAATTGATGGTTTCAGAAAGAAGCAGTGAAAGATCAATTCAACAAGCGTTACAAGTTCAAACTATCAAGAAGGATGATTATGATAGGAAGAACTACAAGAAAGGGAAGAATAATACTAAGGGAGGAAACTGGCCTAAAGGCAAGAGCAAAGTAACTGACAAAAGTGAATCTTCAAAAGAAAGAAACTCTAATCAAAAGAAGAGAAATTTTGATAAGAAGAAGATTCAGTGTTTCAAATGTGAGAAATTTGGAGACTTTGCTTCTGAATGTTGGTCTGGTAAGGGAAAACAAGGTCAGGATGATGAGGAACAAGCTAAGGTTGCACAAGATGATTCATTATTATTGATGGTTACAACAACTAGTACTAAGAGCTGCAATTCAGAAAGTTGGTTCTTAGATACTGGTTGTTCTAATCACATGACTAGAAACAAAGCATGGTTTGAGGGAAGTTGATCATGGAAGGAACACAAAGGTGAAACTTGCAGATCATAGTACATTAACTGCAGAAGGTATTGGGAAGATTGGTATTAAAGGAAATAATGGAAAAGTAGCAATAATTGAAGAAGTTCTATATGTCCCTAGAATGCAGTGCAATTTACTTAGTGTTGGTCAACTCATTCAGAAAAGGATATTCAGTTACTATGAAGGATAATGTTCTGAAGTTGTTTGATAAACATCAAAGGTTAGTCTTGAAAACTCCCCTTGCAAAAAATAGAACATTCTAGACCAATATGAAAACTGTAGAGTTGAACTGCTTATCTGCAATGGTAAAAGATGAAGATAGTTGGTTATGGCACTATAGGTTTGGTCATCTTAATTTTAAAGGTCTTAATCAACTGGTTGATAAGGAAATGATTCTTGGTGTACCTAAAATTGAGATACCTAACACAACCTGTGATACTTGTGTTGGTTATTTAAAGGTTGGCTACATGTTTGGTAAAATCAAAATGTGCAAGCAATGCGTCTTCAGATGTTAATTTATGTCTTTAGAAGCTAGAAATTTGTTTTGAGAAGTATCAGAAGCTGAAAACTGGATTTACTGTTCATCAGAAGCTGAAATGGCCTTCAGACGCAGAACTGGCCTTCAGACGCAGTATTGTTCATCAGACGCTGAACAGGTCTTCAGACACACTGTTCAGACGTTGACTTCTGTTGACCTTCAGAAGATGCCTTCAGACGTTGACTGGCGTTGACCTTCAGAAGCTGTTTTCAGAAGCTGGATTTCTGCATACTTTGTGATTAATCCTTGCGTATCTTTTGAAGATTTATTGAGGTTTTATCCAGGCTTTTGTTTTCTAGAAGGCTGATAATTTTGGTGAAGATCTTGGTGAAGATTGGCTTCGTGTTTATGAATGAATATATTTTCAAAGGGATCTTTGCTAATATAATTCAGAAATATATGTTTCCTTATTGAGCTTCAAAGAATTTCAGAATTGTATTTTGAAGAAGATATGATTCAGAATTATGTGTGCATGCTGAAGACTATATAAGAAGACGTGCTGCTGTGTAGAAGATTGATTGAGTCAAAAACTGATATTATCATACGAGTCTGTGTAAGCTTTAGACTTTGTTTGTACACCACTCATTTGAGTTGGTTTAGTTGTTTTTGAGTTGTAAATCATTCTAAGCTTTTAAGTACAAATGATGTTTTTGTTCTGTTGAATAGTGTCTTCATCGTATTTGTTTTTATTGAAGAGTTTACAATCACTGGGCTGTGGTTGCTTGGTTAGGAAGTAAGAGGGGGTTCTTATATCTAGGTGGTTTCCTAGGTAGAAGTCTATACGGGTAGTGATTAAGTGATAAGGCTGGAAAAACAGGGGGCTGTGAGTTGAGTCTTAGAACTAATTCTACTTAGTGGATTTCCTTCCTGGATTGGTATCCCTCAGAGTAGGTGAAGTTTGCACCGAACTGGGTTAACAAATTCAGTGTGTTCCTTTACTTTCTGCACTTTATTTTTCTGCTTCTGAACTTTAGTTTTCATACTCTATTTTACTGGTTTAGAACTAGAATTGCTAGAATTTCAATTGGCATCAGAGCAGGCACCCTGCCTGTATTTGGGTTAGCTCTAGGGTAGATATTTTCTGCCTTTATGGAGAAAGAATGAGGATTTGTTAACAGGCCACCTTTGCTTGATGGGACCAACTATGATTATTGGAAATCACACATGAGTGCTTTCCTTAAATCAATAGATAGCAAAATCTGGAAAACTGTTCTGAAGGGTTGGGAACATCCAGTTGTGACTGACAAAGATGGTAAGAAGACAGGTGTTTTGAAACCAGAGGAAGATTGGACCAGTGATGAAGATGCATTATCTCTTTCAAATTTCAAAGCCCTGAATGCTATATTCAATGGAGTGGACAAGAATATATTTAGAATGATCAAGCAGTGCACAATTGCTAAGGATGCCTGGGAGATACTCAAGACCACTCATGAAGGAACTTCAAAGGTTAAACTGTCCAGACTTCAGCTTCTGACCACAAAATTTGAAAATCTCAGAATGCTGGAGGATGAGAACATACAAGGCTTTTACATGAATATTCTAGACATGGCTAACTCTTTTGAATCACTTGGAGAAAAAGTATCAGATGAGAAGCTTGTAAGGAAAATTCTCAGATCCTTACCCAAGAGGTTTGATATGAAAGTGATTGTTATTGAAGAAGCTCATGACATCTCCAGCATGAAGGTTGAGGAATTGATTGGGTCTCTTCAGAACTTTGAAATAAGCAGAACTGATAAGAAGGGTAAAGGTATTGCATTTGTAGCAGATACTGAAAGTGTGGATGATGATAACTCATCAGAAGCTCTTGTGTTGCTGAGTAAACAATTTAAGAAGTTCCTGAAGCAGAAGTCAAGAACTGAAGAGAAGAGCAATCAGTCAAAGAGAGTTCAGTGCTATGAGTGTGAGGGATATGGTCATGTCAAGTCAGAATGTCCTACTTATCTTAAGAAACAAAAGAAAAGTCTGACTGTGACTTGGTCTGATGAAGATAACTCAGAAGGTAAAGAGGAGCCTGTCACTGCTTTAACTGGTAAATTCTGGTCTGATGATGAAGTTAAGGTTTCAGAAACTTCTTCAGAGTCTGAGTCAAGTGATGGAGAATCATCCTGTGAAGATCTGGCTACCTATTACAAAGATCCTGCTGCTTTTTGCAAGTAGATGCAATATCAATTTGATGACGTGTGCAAGCAGATGGAAGAACAGAAGAAAATTAACACTCAACTTCAGATTGAAAGGGGTGAACACTTAGAGAAGATTTCTGTTCTCAGTAATGAGGTAATTCAACTGAATTCTCAACTTGATCAGATGAAGAAGCAAGTCAGAATGATGAATTCTGCTACTGATGTGCTGGAAGAAATTTTGGAGAATCAGAATCAGGGAAAACCAAATGGAATTGGGTTTAATGATCAGAATCTGAACATCAAACAACAAAAACCTGCTAAGAGGTTCATACCTACTGCTACTCATGTTCCACTGATGAGGAAACCTAAGAACAAACCTCAGGAATCCAAAGACAAGAAGGCTACTCATCCTTGGGTATGTCATCATTGTGGGAAAAAAGGACACATTAAACCTTTTTGTTACAAGCTGCATGGATACCCCAAGCATTTTCACCACAGAAAAGTGGACCCAGCTATGAACAAAAGCAAGGTCAAGAAGGTTTGGAGACCAAAGTGTGAAGGTGTTGCTCAGAGGCTGAACAAAAGAAAAGGAAAGGCTGTTGCTGATGACAGCAAGCCCATTACTGTAGCACAGAAGAGTTCTGATGCTGGACCATCCAAAGTCTGGAGCAAAATGTTGGTTCCTGTTCCTGATCAGAAGGCTCTAGTTTCTAGTAAGTCTGAAGATGGTGTGACCTGTGTTCAGAAGAGAATTGCTGATCTTGAGAAGAAAATTGCTGGGAAGAAGGTTCTGAATGTGCCTGAGGCACACATTAATTGAGCAGCATCTGATGATTGTGTCTAATGAAGACTAAGCAACTTCTGATGCTGAGTCTGAAGACTGGCTAGTTGGTGACTGATGTTCTGGATTTCCTTTGTGTTTCTGTTTTGCAAGTGTGCTGTATTCTACAGATTTGTCTTGTTCTCTTGTGTGTGGAGGCTATATGGTTCTGTTCAGTGTGTGGGTACCAAGTTTCTGTGACCCTGTGTTAGTTTTGATACTGATTCTGGTATGCTGTCTGTGTGCTGTTCTGTGTTATGTTTCTCTGCTCCTGGTGTTTGCTGGTGTTTTGTCAAACTTATTTGGCTAAAAAGGGGGAGAAATATGTGTGATTGCTGATCTATTTGCTTCAGGAGGAGAGTTCCTGAGTGTTGTGTTTCAGGGGGAGAAGCTAGCTGTTCCTCAGAAACTGCTGTTGTGTGCTTCAGGGGGAGTTTGTATGATTGTGAGTTGAACCGAAGCTGATTGTTTATGTTTAACATAGCATTTATCCGCTGCTGCTTACTCTGGTGCTATGGTTAATTTTGTGTGGAGTTCTTCATAGCTGAGTATATTGTGTTGAGTGAAGAACTTGGTTTTATGAAGCATTTGATTTTAGCCAAAAATTTGCCAAAGGGGGAGATTGTTGGTTATTTAAAGGTTGGCTACAAGTTTGGTAAAATCAAAATGTGCAAGCAATGCGTCTTTAAAAGCTGGAAATTTGTTTTGAGAAGTATCAGAAGCTGAAAACTGGATTTACTGTTCATCAGAAGCTGAAATGGCCTTCAGACGCAGAACTGGCCTTCAGACGCAGTATTGTTCATCAGACGCTGAACAGGTCTTCAGCCGCACTGTTCAGACGTTGACTTCTGTTGACCTTCAGAAGATGCCTTCAGACGTTGACTGGCGTTGACCTTCAGAAGCTGTTTTCAGAAGCTGGATTTCTGCATACTTTGTGATTAATCCTTGCGTATCTTTTGAAGATTTATTGAGGTTTTATCCAGGCTTTTGTTTTCTAGAAGGCTGATAATTTTGGTGAAGATCTTGGTGAAGATTGGCTTCGTGTTTATGAATGAATATATTTTCAAAGGGATCTTTGCAAATATAATTCAGAAATATATGTTTCCTTATTGAGCTTCAAAGAATTTCAGAATTGTATTTTGAAGAAGATATGATTCAGAATTATGTGTGCATGCTGAAGACTATATAAGAAGACGTGCTGCTGTGTAGAAGATTGATTGAGTCAAAAACTGATATTATCATACGAGTCTGTGTAAGCTTTAGACTTTGTTTGTACACCACTCATTTGAGTTGGTTTAGTTGTTTTTGAGTTGTAAATCATTCTAAGCTTTTAAGTACAAATGATGTTTTTGTTCTGTTGAATAGTGTCTTCATCGTATTTGTTTTTATTGAAGAGTTTACAATCACTGGGCTGTGGTTGCTTGGTTAGGAAGTAAGAGGGGGTTCTTATATCTAGGTGGTTTCCTAGGTAGAAGTCTATACGGGTAGTGATTAAGTGATAAGGCTGGAAAAACAGGGGGCTGTGAGTTGAGTCTTAGAACTAATACTACTTAGTGGATTTCCTTCCTGGATTGGTATCCCCTAGAGTAGGTGAAGTTTGCACTGAACTGGGTTAACAAATTCAGTGTGTTCCTTTACTTTCTGCACTTTATTTTTCTGCTTCTGAACTTTAGTTTTCATACTCTATTTTACTGGTTTAGAACTAGAATTGCTAGAATTTCAACTTGTTTGTTGGGCAAGCAACCTAGAAATGCATTCAGTTCAAGTACTGCCAACAGATCAAAGGAGCTACTCAATGTTGTGTACTCAAATGTATGTGGTCCTTTAGAGGTTCCTTCATTAGGGGGCAACAGATACTTCATAAGCTTTGTTGATGAGTTTAGCTGAAAACTCTGGCTATATTTGATTAAGACCAAAAGTGAAGCATTTGATATGTTTCAGAAGTTTAAAATCTTAGTAGAAAAGCAAAGTGGAAAATCTATTAAGGTTTTAAGAACTGACGGTGGTGGTGAGTATACCTCAAAAGTGTTTGAGAAATTTTGTGAAGACAATGGTATTATACATGAAGTAACTGCTCCTTATACTCCACAACACAATGGTTTGGCTGAAAAAAGAAATAGAAGTCTGCTTGACATGACCAGAAGTTGTTGAAACTGAAGAAGATGCCTAATACTTTTTGGGGAGAAGCTGTAAGAACTGCAGCCTACATCTTGAATAGATGCCCCACTAAGAAACTAAATCAAATCCCTGAAGAAATTTGGCTAGGATGCAAGCAGTTAGCTAAACACTTAAGATTTTTTGGCTCCTTATGTTACAAACATATCCCTGATGCAAAGAGAAGAAAGTTAGGGGGATAAGAGTGAGCCTATGATAATGGTTGGTTATCATGAAACAGGTGCATACAGGTTATATCATCCTCTAACTCATTCAATAGTGATTAGTAGGGATGTTAAAATCTGTGAGAATGAAGCTTGGGATTGGAACAAGAAAGAGAAGAGTTCCAATCACACAGTTCCCACAATAATTGAAGAAGATGATCAAGTTGAACAAGTTCAACTTGATACTGAAGTTCAAGCTGAAGTACATGTTGAAGAGAATCAAGCTACTAGAACTTCAGGAAGACAAATATTTTCTTCCACAAGGTTAGCTGGACATGAAGTTATTCCAGATAATCTAGTTAATGAAGAAGGGAAATTTGTTCACTTTGCCTTATTAGCAGATGCAGAACCAATCAACCATGAAATAGCATTGAATGAAGAAGTGTGGAAGAATGCTATGATTGAAGAGTTGAATTCAATCATCAGAAACAACACATGGGAACTGACTGAACTACCTGTTAGCAAGAAACCTATAGATGTGAAATGGATCTTCAAGCTGAAACTGAAGCCAAATGGTGAAGTAGCCAAACACAAAGCTAGATTAGTTGTTAGGGGATTCAAGCAGAAGGCTGGTATGGATTACTTTGAAGTATATGCCCCAGTAGCAAGATTAGAGACTGTGAGACTGATAGTTGCTATAGCTTGTGGAAGAAACTGGCCAATGTATCATTTGGATGTAAAATCTGCTTTCTTAAATGGTCCCTTAGATGAAGAAGTGTATGTAACACAGCCACCAGGTTTCAAAATCAAAGGGAAAGAAGATATGGTGTATAGATTACACAAAGCACTCTATGAATTGAAGCAGGCACCAAGAGCTTGTAACAAAAGAATTGACAGTTTTCTTGTGCAGCAATAATTTGTTAAATGCAAGTCTGAATATGGTGTATATGTGAAGAAAGGAAGTGAAGGTAATAAGTTACTCATCTCTCTCTATGTAGATGACTTGATAATGACTGGTAGTGAAGTGAATGAGATAGAAGTATTCAAATCTCTGATGATGAGTGAGTTTGAAATGTCAGACTTAGGAAAATTGACATATTTTCTAGGCCTGGAGTTTACTGAAAATGTAGAGGGATTGGTAATGCATCAAATGAAGTATGCATCTGATATATTGAAAAGGTTCAATATGATGAACTGCAATCCATCATCATCACCTACTGAGACAAATGCAAAACTAGTAATGAATGAAGAAGAACCTATGGATCCTACATTGTTTAAGCAAATTGTTGGATCACTGAGGTACCTATGCAATAATAGGCCTGATATTGCATATGCAGTTGGTATAATCAGTAGATTCATGAGTGAACCTAGAGTATCTCATCTGCTAGCAGCCAAAAGAGTGATGAGATACATCAAAGGAACATTGCAGTTTGGTATTCTATTTCCTAAGTGTCTAAATGAAAACTCTGTAGAATTGATAGCTTACTCTGATGCAAATTGGTGTGGAGAAAAGCATGATAGAAAGAGTACCTCTATTCAAGTTTCTAAATGCCCTAATTTCATGGTGTGCTAAGAAGCAACCAGTTGTGGCATTGTCAACCTGTGAATCTGAGTATATTACAGGGTGTATGGCAGCATGTCAGGCAGTTTGGCTTGAAAATATACTCAAGGAGATAGAGATAGAGGTTAGCAGACCTATAACATTGTTCATAGTTAACAAATCTGCTATAAACTTAGCCAGAAATCCAGTTTTACATGGAAGAACAAGCATATAGAAGCTAATTTTCATTTTCTGAGGGAGCAAGTGAACAAAGGAGCACTGCAGGTTGTTCATTGTTCCACTAAGATGCAGCTTGCAGACATATTCACTAAGCCGTTGAAGGTTGACAGGTTCATCAAGCTAAGGAGTTTGATTGGTATGAAGGAAGTGGAAACTTGAATTAAGGGAGGATGTTAGTTTGTTAATTCAAGTTTGTTAGTGATGTAATCATGTTTAGTTGGTTAATCACATTAGATTTAGTTTGTTATTGATTAGTTACACGTTCCTAGAATTTAGCTAAAAGTTGTTAGAGTTTGTTACTTAACTTGTGCTTCAAGCAATCTAGCATAGCTTTTGTATATAAGCCAATTCACTTGCACATTCTCATTAATCAATAACACAATTTCCTTTTTCTAATTCTTCTCTTCTCATTCTCTCTAAATTCACCAAAACCAGAAAAACCCTAAGATCAAAATACGTGCTTAGAAAGCAAGCTTCATAGCTGCACTAACATTATTCACGACTTTTTGCAATTATAGACGACTTTTGGCTATATATAGTAATCTCTTGTAGTGTAACCGACTTAATATCAATAAAAAAAATAATTTGGATTCAATGTTTAAGTTGGTTGTTTGACTTATTAATTACTACTTGCTTGGAACCAATATATTTCATCTAAGTTAAAATTTGACATCAAAGGATTAAAATGAGATAGACAATGATGAGGAAATGACTTAGTTAATGGACAAAAAATAGACGGTCACAAAAAAAAACTATAAACTATTAAAAACTAGTAGAAGAATAAGCTGATAGTGGAAAAATTTAAAATTATTTTACACCAACGATCAATCACAACTTACCACCACATTCAAAAATTGCATTAATATCCTTTTCATTTTTTTTATTAAAAATATAGTCTTCACTCTCATTCTTTGTTTGTCAGCAGGAAAAATTAGGAAGAGTTGCTATTGCAAGGCAAGAACTCTAAGATAGTTCTTTCCCACCTGAGATGGATATTCCTTGCCCCTTGGCTTCTTCTGATGGCATGGCGACGATGATGATTTGGTGGAAGCGCAAAACCATGGTTCTATCTATCAAGTGTAATGAAAAGGTATTTGAAATTTCAGAAGTTCGGTTAAGGGTAGAAATTCTAATCATTCGGATGGGATGGGGATAATAATGAGTCGTATTCTCTTTCTAAAGATAAGGCCTTACAGTCCTAGTTTCTTAACAATCTTTTCATAGGTCAACCTGAAAGATCACCAGGTGGTTTCGTGCAACATTAGTTTTGACGCCGTGAGGTTTGGACCCGGCCGGCGGTTGGGTCTATCTATCCACTGTCCTCCTCGTTCCGGTTGTTAAGGATATTTATGGGATGGAAGTTCTTTCCACGACTTCTATTATTCTACCAGCCTCGGACATTACGCATTCATATATAGATCTCTAATTCCTTCTTTCAAAAAGTTCTCTACTCTAGATTACCTTTGAATGAGCAGAAGGCATTACTGTTGGCTACATATCAAGTAACTAGGATAAGTAATTTGCAGGATATTAAGTCTTCTAATAAAATTAGAGATCTTTCTATTGGGGCTAATGCTGATTGGAAAAAACTGGATGGTATTGCATGACAAAGAGAAAGTGGTGGTGGATGATGTTTTGGAGCTAGGAATCATATCTAGCGTTAATTATAAAGGTGAAAAGGATTCTATTATCAAATAGATAACAAATATTGAAGGCAGTGGAAGCAAGGCGGGTGATCGGGTTCACGAGGGTAATTAAAGCATGTAAAGTAGTGCAGTTTGTATGTATGGGTGTTGTATATTTTAATTAGAGATAAGGCCAAACATTGTGTGTATCAAAGAGACTAAGCGAGAGACATGTTTGTTGGGTCTCTGCTTTAAGGATCCAATAACATGGGTTTCTCTTTTAGGCCTAATATTGGGGCGACATGTGTAATTCTTTACTTTGTGGAATCTGGATTTAGTGGATATTGTTTGTTCGAGTAGTTTTCAGAATGTTTTAGTGATTGGAGGTAGGTTTAAGAGTAGCAACATTCCATTCTTTGTTGCAAATATGTATGCTCCTTGTGACATTAGAGATAATCAGGAGTTATGACATTGTTTAAGGAGGAGAGGTGTGGCAAAAGTTTAGTGGTTGGAACTGATGATATTCATTTGGTCAACAACTTTATCGACGAATCATCTCTAATTAATCTTCCTCTCGACGATCGTCATTTTACTTGACAAGTTTTGAATTTCCGAGGAGTGGTGTTTAACTTGGCATAATTTCTCACAATTGGCTTTTCCTCGTGGCTTTTCTGATCACTATCCTCTTATTATTTTTATTGATCAAGAAAATTTGGGACCTAAACCCATTCATATGCTGAAGTGTTAGGAAGACTTTCCTGGATACAAAGACTTTGTCAAAAAGAAATGGCAGTCGTTCGCAGTAGATGGTTGGAGTGGTTTTGTTCTTAAGGAGAAGCTTAAAATGGTAAGAGGTAGTTTTAGGGAGTGCAATTTGGTGCATATATAGTGCTAATATTCCTGCAAAAATTAAGTTTCGTAAGGACTCTTGATGACAATGATGAAGTGTCAGGTCATCGTCACTTGACAGAGCGCGAGGATAGTTTGGTAATTGTACTGGATTGAGTTCTATCGGGATTGCACTAGTGACATGGTTGATTTTAGGGTTAATTAAGTATATGATCTTTTTAAATATCCTAAGTTTTATTAATATAATTTTACTGTTTATATTTATTAATAGTTCATTATTTAGTTGTTCACTTGCATCTATAGGCACTCAGTAACAAAACAATGTCCTATACAGTTGGATTCTTTCGGTTATTGCTACTTGCATGTGATATTTTATAGTTAGAACTTCAAAATTGTAATAAATCATTACACTTGCATTTTGATGAAGATTACCGACTACTGCTATTAATTTGGTTTTTCAATTCACTTACTGATGTTATGATCATGACAATGATGGAGTGCATATGATTCCTTATTTCACGTTTCAGTTTTATAATCTGTGTAAGGTATAAATGCTTATATTTTGACAATTATGGCTTGCACTTGATTATGGTGTACCTGCAGTGCCATCAGTCAATAATCAAGCTCCATCTCTCTACTTTCTTGGCCAGCTCCCTCTCACTCAGCCTAGGTAGGATTCAGATGGACCAACAAGTAAAAACATTCATGTTATTAGTTCTCTTTCACTCTCCCTCCCCTTCTTTGTATTTGTTGAATCATGTTGGGAAAAAAAAGGAAGGGGAAGAAATTCATTTTGTTGAAGTTTCCATGGAAGCACCAATAACTATTCAAGAGAAGGAAAAAAAAGAAAATGGGAGAAGAAGAATAAGAGGGAACCCATGGGAATATGACTCTAAAGGATGAACAAGTAAGGAGGCGGCTGGCGGCTGCTTGTTCCTCTCATCCAGATTTTAGATTGATAATTTAGGGTAAATGGTGGATTGGGCTTATAAAAGAAGTCCATGAAGGTTGGCTTTTTCTTTTTCTTTGTTTTTTTTTATATAAAAAAACTTAGGTGTGTGAATTAACATGGGCCTTGGGCGTTGTCAAATGAACTTTTTTTTTCATAACTTATTGTTGGGTTTTTGTAATTGGCCGCATTTTTTTAAAACAAGTGTTTGAACAAGATGTTCTGACATGTTAGTACGACATCGTAGCGTATCTTATTTCGCATTCTTTGATGTTTTATTTTCACGTGATATATATCTCTGAAGATTTGATTGAAGAATTTATTCACGTGATTTATGTTACAAGAGGCGTGTGTTTTCCTGAAGCAGCAAATATTGATTCAAGCTTTAATGGTGTTTCCTAAAATGATGTCAAGACATTTAAGGAAACAATATATATGCTTTCAGAATTCTGTGTTGAAGACGGTACTAGATCAGCTGTGTGGTTAGCCCGATCTGCACATCAAGTCCATGCTTTACTCAGGCTATTTAAAGGAAGACGCTAAACCTAAGATGACAATTGAAGCCGCAATTTACAAAAGAGTCAATTAGGGTTTTAGTCTGTACTTTGTTATTTGTGAGCAACCCTTGTATCAAGTTGATGCTAGAGCTGGACTGTTAGTTGAGTTGTATTTGTGAATCACTCGCAAGCTTTTAAGCAAGAGTGGATTCTGTTTATTGGAGAGTGTCACCTTAACTGATTGTTATTGTCTTATCACAGGGTGTGTGATTGAAGGGAAGTGAGAGGGGTCTCATATCTAGGAGTCTCTTAGATAGAAATATCACGGGTAGTGATTAGGTGCGAAAGCTGTAAACCGGAGGTTGTTTACGTAGGACTTCAAACTAATACTATTATAGTAGATTTCCTTCCTAGCTTAGTAGCCCACAGATGTAGGTGACGTTGCACCGAACTGGGTTAACAAATACATTGTGTTGTTTATTTTTTGCAATTTACTTTCAGTTGGTTATTGTTTATTGTGTTGTCACGATGTCTTGACATTGTGCTTGACATCCCGTCTCTGTTGACATCGTGTACGACATTCTTCCACTACGTGGTAGAATTTCAATTCGCATCAGAGCAGTCATCATGTTCTGTTTTGGGTGAGCTCCAGGGAAGATATTTTCTGGTATCATGGACAAGGAAGGAGGAATGGTTAACATACCACCAATTTTAGATGACACTAACTACGATTACTGGAAAACGCGTATAGTAGCGTTCCTAAAATCTATGGATAACAGGACCTAGAAAGCTATTATCAAAGGTTGGACACATCCTGTTGTGAAGGATAAAGATGGTAAAGACACTACTGAACTGAAACCAGAAGAGGACTGATCCAAAGAAGATGACAAACTTGCTCTTGGAAACTCCAAAGCCTTGAACACCTTGTTCAATGGGGTTGACAAAAACATGTTCAAGTTAATCAATACTTGTACTATAGCCAAGGATGCATAGGAAATCCTCAGAACTACTCATGAGGGCACATCCAAAGTAAGAATATCAAGACTTCAGCTTCTCACCACAAAGTTTGAAAATCTCAAGATGAAAGATTATGAGTCTATTCATGAGTTCCACATGAATGTTCTTGACATTGCCAATACTTCTAGTGCCTTGGGAGAAAAGATGTCAGAAGAAAAACTGGTTAGAAAAATCCTCAGATCTTTGCCTAAGAGGTTTGACATGAAGGTCACAACTATTGAAGAAGCCCAAGACATCTCTAACATGAAAGTAGATGAGTTGGTTGGGTCCCTTCAAACTTTTGAACTGGCTATCAGTGATAGATCTGAAAAGAAAAATAAAAGCATAGCCTTCATCTCCAACACAGATGATGAAAAAGTTTAATATGACATGGAGACTGATGAGGGAATTTCTGATGATATTGTGCTTCTTGGGAGATAGTTCAACAAGGTATTAAAAAGAATGGATAGGAGGTCACGACCAAATGTCAAGACATTGCCATTCGACATCAGTAAAAATAATGACTCGCAGAGAAAGGCAATAATAGAGGAGAAGTCTAATCAAGGTAAAGGAATTCAATGTCATGAATGTGAATGTTTTGGGCACATAAGATCAGAATGTTCCACGTTTCTCAAGAAACAGAAAAAGGGAATGAGTGTATCTTGGTCTGATAATGACTCTGAAGGAGAAATTAATGAGGAAATAACCAATCATGTTACAACTTTTACTGGGAAGTGTGAATCTGATGAAGATTCATGTGATAGTGATATTTCCTATGAAAATCTTGCTGCCTCGTATAGAAATCTCTATGCCAAAAGTGAGGAGTGTTGTAAGGAAGGAGAAAACCAGAAGAGAATCGTAGCTAGATTGCAGTGTAAAAAAGAGCAACTTCTGCGGACTGTCACTGGCTTACAAGATGAGGTAATCATGTTAACTTCTAAACTAGATAACATGTCAAAGTATGTAAAGATGTTGAACAGTGGTTCTGACATGTTAAATGAAGTCTTACAAGCTAGAAAGGGGTCTGGGAATTTGAAAGGTGTAGGTTCTAATTATCAATCCTTAAACAAACAAAGTGCAGTCTCTGAATCTAGGGTTGTTCCATCTAAGAGTAAAATTGAAAGGTTGAACCACATGTCTAAACATCTTGCTCAACATCAGAAAATCTCAACTAAAGCCAAACTAGTACCTTGGAAATGTCACTACTGTGGGAGATATGGTCATATAAAACCCTATTGTTATAAGCTGTATGATTACTCTAGACACGTATCTCAATCTAAAGCCAACCCGAGTTTGAGCCAAACTAGAAAAGAATGGAAGCCTAAGATGATCACTACTAGTCTTATGGCACACACATCCCCTAGAAATTCATCTGGAAAAGTTTGGTATTTTCATAGTGGTTGTTCTAGGCACATGACAGGAGTCAAGGAATACGTTAATGTCACTAAGTTTTATTCCTCTCGTTATGTCACCTTTGGTGGTGGAGCTAAGGGTGAAATCAAGGGAGTAGGAGAGCTGACTTGCAATGGTGTTCCCAGGCCTGAAAATGTTTTACTAGTGAAAGGAATGACTGCTAATTTGATCAGTATTAGTCAACTATATGATCAGGGGTTAAAAGTTAATTTCACTAAGTTTGAATATTTGGTTATGAATGATAAGGATAAGGTTGTGATGAGAGGTGCGAGATCGAAAGACAACGACTATTGGTGGGTGTCTCAAGATGAAGATTGCCCTTCCACTAGTTTACTGCCTGAAGAAGATGAATTCACGAGGTGGTACCAAAAGCTTTGAACATCTTGACCTTAAGCACGAAAAGAGGATCAACTCTAAAAAAGTCGTCGGGGGTTTGCCTAAACTTAATACTGAGGAAGGAAAGGTTATTAGTGAAGGTCGAATTGGAAATCTAAACAAGATGTCGCACTGGAAGTTCCAACATCAAGTTCTCTCCAGAATGTCAAATCCACTAGAACTCATGCAAGCTGATATCATGAATAAAGAGAAGTGTGTCTTTGTGTGGACTAATGACATCTCCAACGTGCAATTCAGGAGAAACAAGTCAGTCAGTGTCGAAGCCTTCAAGAACTCATGGCAACATGCTCAAAAGGAAGGAAGAAATATTATTAGAAGTGATAATGACAAGGATTCTGAGAATGTCAAGCTATCTGAGGTATGGTCACTTGAAGGAATAATTTGTGTATACTACACAAGAAATGAAGCCGGCAGAGCGTTAAATTCCAGAATAAAAATTGTGTTGAAGTCTATGAATATTTGTTTTAATGGCTCAACTGATGTCACAGCCGATGTCGGAACATCCGCTGATCATACTGGTACTTCAGATGATATCAAAAACCTTGGAATCTATAGTAAGACAGATATCACAGATTCCGAAAGAGAGCAAGTCAACAATGGTCCATTCACTAAAACTCAAAAAGTTTATCCTAAGGATCTTATCATGGAGAATCTGAATCAAAGGAAACTAGGTCAGTTCAAGAGAGATAATTTGTTGAAATTTGATCCAGGTCTCAAAGGAAGAAATGTCAGTGGTACTATTTTCATGATTGAACATAGGCCAGATAAAAGTAGTACTGTAACCAAAACACAAGGATGAAAGGGCACAAATCCTTATTGATAACATTACTCTGTGCAAAATGGGGAACCAAATGTTCGAACATCCTATTCCTCAGATGCAGTTCAAACTTGAGGCAAGTATTGTGGGAAAATTGGTTTGTGTTCTTGATCTACAATTGTACCAATTAAATGATAATAGTGTCAAATATGTCAGACATATTGTGAAGAGGTTTGAAGTGAAAAGTACCAGCTACAAAGAAACAACTGATGCAGCAGGTGTTGATCAAAGGTTTCATAGAAGTCTCTTATATCTCACAACTATTAACTACTCTGAGTTATGTTGGAGGAAACAAAAGCTGAAGGTGTCCAGTATTGACCCAAATGTCATGACATTCTACTTGAGTGCCACCAATACCATCAAGGGTCTTACTCAATATATCAGGACTACACATTTTCATGTTCATCAGTTTGTCAAGAATCTTGCTATAACCAAGTTCACAACTCTGCAGCATGTGGCAACTGAGAAGCAACTGGCAGACATTTTTGCTAAAACTTTGGATGCAAACCGGTTTAAGAAGTTAATGGGTGTTTTGGGAATTTGCACTTTTAAAGAGTTATAGCAGTTACAACTTTGGAGGCGTGCAACAGACACTTTCTCTTCCCTCCATTTAGTGGTGCACGAGATTTCAGGGAAATCATTACAAACTTTCCATAACCTCCCTCCAACACGCTACTTACTCTTTTCTACCTACATGATCGCCCTCTCTCTATCTCAACTCAGAAAACCACTCGACACTGTTCGTGCTTCTGATCATCTCACAACTTTCTGTCATTTTATCTATCCCAACATGAAATTTGTTCACAACCAAGACTCCAAGATGTCTAAAGCATCAAACCCTTCTCCTAGCAAAAGCACCAAAGATCAAACTGTCCCAACTCCATCAAAGACAAGGGTTACACGCACAAATGCTAAACGAGGCCCATCAGATGTAATCACGGATGCTTCTCCCATCACCATTGTTCCAGGACGAGTTCCAACAAAAAGGAGGACCAAAACTCCTGCTGTGAGAAAGGCTACATCTGCAACTGTAAGTAAAACCTTTATCCCTTCTATGTCGGTTCATTTACCTTCTAAGGAAAATGTTACATCACCTGTCAAGAAGCCCACTCTATGACAAGCTTATATGTTGATCCTATTGAAAACCTTAATGTTGAACATGTTGTTGCTACATCTGGCAAAAGCCCTGTCCTTTCTAATGTTGTGGGTAGTGATGAAACATCTGATAAATCTGCCCATGAAACTAGATATGTTGTTGAACCAAGACCTGGTAAGACCAAAGGTCAATCTAGTATAGATAATGATGTTATTGATTCCGTTGAAACAAACGTCACTGTAACACCCTATACTACTGTGGCTACTAACCCTGAGACTACGCCTTCCATAATTGCTGATGTTCCTCTTGTTGAAACTCCCAAAGAAATTCAGCCTGAGCTTGATGTTGTGCCGGATGTTGCAACATCCTTGGCCCAACCTTGTCCAATTACTGAACCCATCCAAGAAACATCGCATAGAGAGTCTGAGTATGAGTCAGCCCCTGAAACTGAAAACTCTCAAAGTAAGATTGTGACTGATGATGGCGAGGAGAAGGAAAGTTCTGATAGTGATGGTGAAGATTCTGGTTTGATGAAAATGACAAGGATGAGTCTGATGGTGAGGATATGTCTATTGATAGTGAGAAAGTTTTGTCTAAGGAGAAAGAGAAGGAGGAATCTACGAGTGCTGAAAAAAGATCCACATGTTGATGTGGTCAATGTTGAAAACATTGATTCTGATGACGAGCCCCTAGCTGAGAGATTGGCTCAAAATGTAGCCAAAAGGTTGAAAAATTGAAAAGGGAAGGCTGTGATGGCTGCAAGCCAACCTTTTGTAGGACGTAAGAAATGGTCCGGTGTGGGCCCGACAAAAGGCTGGAGCAAAGTTGTGACCCCTGCCACTAAGAAAAGACCCCTGAAGAGGAAAAAAGCTCCTTCTATTGATTCGGAGTATGATGTTAGTCAAGATGTCCAAGACATCGCGTCCTCAGCAAGAAAGAAATTTGCTGGGAAGAAGATTCCTCCAAAATGTGCCTGAAGCTCCCATTGACAACATTTCATTTCACTCTGTTGAAAATGTGGCTAAATGGAAGTATGTGTTCCAAATAAGGATAGCTTTGGAAAGAGAGCTTGGTTAGGAAGCTCTTGAGTACAAGGAAGTGATAGAACTAATTGAGGCTGTTGGATTGCTCAAGAGCGTGTCTGGTTTTAATCCCCGTTATGAGATGCTGGTTAAGGAGTTTATTGTGAACATCCCTCAAGATTGCGACTGTAAGTCAAGCAAGGAGTATAAGAAGGTGTATATTAGAGGTAAATACGTGGAGTTCTCTCCTGAAGTGATAAACAGGTTCTTGGGAAGGGCTAAGGAAGAGCAAGCTGAGATTGAAGTAACTGATAATGCTGTGTGCAAGGAAATCACTACCAACCAAGTTAAACAATGGCCAAGGAAAGGTAAGCTGTCAGTTGGTACCTTGAGTGTGATGTATGTTGTGTTCCACAGGATTGGAGCTGAAAATTGGGTTCCCACAAATCATACCTCTACCATTGCTACAGGTTTGGGTAAATTTATCTACATTGTTCGGACTAAAGCTAAGTTTGATTTTGGGTCTTTTATTTTTGAGCAAACCATGAAGCAAGCCAACTCGTTTGCTGTAAAGATGCCAATTGCATTCCCTTCTCTGATCTATGGTGTGATTCTTAGTCAACATCCTGGTATCTTGGTTGGTTCAGATACTGCAAGTAAGAGGGAATCTCCTCCAACTTTGCACTACAGATTGTTTGTAGGGACACATGTCCCAGATAATGTTGTGACATCGAGTAAGGAAGCTTCCAGCTCTACTCCAAAGGATGGCATGATAAATGAGCTTCTGGATACCTGCAAGGTGTTGGATGAAACCATCAAGTCCTGTACTGAGAAGAAAGTACAACTTGAAAGCTTAATTAAAGCCTTGACTGAAGAAGGTGCTGATGATAATGTGGCTGGTGCTGAAGAAGAAAGGGATGGGGAAGATGACGTTGGTGATGCTGGTGATGCTGATGAGGACTCTGATGGCAGTGCTGATATCTGAGTTCTTTTTCTTTATTGTTTGCTTCTGTACTTTCTTGTTGTGGGCTCTGCCCTGGATTCAATTGCACGTATGTGCTATGGCCTGTAATAAGCTAGTACTCTTGGATTTTTGTTTGCTTTTCTTATGTTCTGCTACTGATTAATGCATGGTGATTGTCATAATTCTGGCTAAAAAGGGGGAGTAGATTAGAATAGATTTATTTTCTATTTATATGTCATGCCATGTACCTGTTGAGGGGGAATTCTGCCTAAGGGGGAGGAGTAGTACTTTATGGGGGAGCTTGTTTTATTTACTAGCTTAATATGCCATGATTATATAAGTGCTAGTGTTTGTGCCTGATGGATGCATGTGAGTGTGTTATATTTCTGATATACCGATGTCATATCTGATGTCTAGACAACCTGTTGTGAGAATTTATTTTCTCTAAAGAAGGTTAATATGTGGTAGTTTATTTCTCCCTGGGCTGTCATGTTGTGAGAGTTTATTTCTCTCTGAAGATGTTTTTTCTGTGAGGCTGGGTTCCTTTTATTTCTGTTGCGTATGCCTCTGAAGATGTTCCATTTTCGTTTATGTATTATTTCTGAAGATGCTCTTTTAAAGTAATACTGAAGTTTTACCTTGTTTCAAGTTGAAGTTTTTTTGTAACATGAAAAAGGTATGTTGTGTATCCCTCCTATTCTTGGTTGATTGTGCAAGTTTTTTGGATAAATTATGAAAAGGTTGTTTTAGCCAAAATTTGCCAAAGGGAGCGGCGATTGTTGGGTTTTTGTAATTGGCCGCATTTTGTTAAAACAAGTGTTTGAGCAAGATGTTGTACAAGATGTTCTGACATGTTGGTACGACATCGTAGCGTATCTTGTTTCGCATTCTTGGATGTTTTATTTTCATGTGATATCTCTGAAGATTTGATTGAATAATTTATTCACGTGATTTATGTTCCAAGAGGCGTGTGTTTTCCTAAAGCAGCAAATATTGATTCAAGCTTTAATGGTGTTTCCTAAAATGATGTCAAGACATTTAAGGAAACAATATATATGCTTTCGGAATTTTGTGCTGAAGATGGTACTGGATCAGTAGTGTGGTTAGCCCGATCTACACATCAAGCCCATGCTTTACTCAGGCTATTTAAAGGAAGAAGCTAAACCTAAGATGACAACTGAAGCCGTAATTTACAAAAGAGTCAATTAGGGTTTTAGTCTGTACTTTGTTATTTGTGAGCCACTCTTGTATCACGTTGATGATAGAGCTGGACTGTTAGTTGAGTTGTATTTGTGAATCACTCGCAAACTTTAAGCAAGAGTGGATTCTGTTTATTGGAGAGTGTCTCCTTAACTGATTGTTATTGTCTTATCACAGGGTGTGTGATTGAGGGAAAGTGAAAGGGGTCTCATATCTAGAAGTGTCTTAGATAGAAATATCACGGGTAGTGATTAGGTTTAAAGGCTGTAAATCGGAGGTTGTTTATGTAGCACTTCAAACTAATACTATTATAGTGGATTTCTTCCTAACTTGGTAGCCCCCAGATGTAGGTGACGTTGCACCGAACTAAGTTTACAAATACACTGTGTTGTTTATTTTCTGCAATTTACTTTCAGTTGTTTATTGTTTATTGTGTTGTCATGATGTCTTGACATTGTGTTTGACATCCCGTCTGTCTTGACATCGTGTACGACATCCTTCCACTACGTGCCATAATTTCACTTATTTTCTTAATTATTTACTATATTATAATAATGTTTTTTTTACTATTTCACTGTAAAAAATAATAAAAAGTATTATTTAATTAAATCCGGTTGAACCCCGGTTCGACCCCGGTTGAACCTTAAAACCTTAAACCCCTACCTACACTGGTTCAATGTCCGGTCCGGTTTTAATTACTTTGATTTTTCTTATTGGCTCACTAAGTATTTCATGGTGATTCCATGATGGCGCGGGGATAGTTAGGTAATTGTACTGGATTGGGTTCTATCATGATTGCACTGGTGACATGGTTGGTTTTAGGGTTAATTAAGTATATGATCTCTTTAAATATCCTGAAGTTTTATCAACCTAATTTTACTGTTTTTATTTATTAATAGTTCATTGTTTAGTTGTTCACTTGCCTCTATAGGCACTCAGTAACAAAACAATGTCCTATACAGTAGGATTCTTTCAGTTATTGTGTACTTGGCTACTTGCATGTGATATTTTTTTAGTAAGAACTTCATAATATTAATTGTAATAAATTATTACTCTTGCCTTTTGATGAAGAATATCTACCACCAGCTATTAATTTGGGTTTTCAATTATGTTACTGGTGTTATGATCAAGACAATGATGTAGTGCATAAGATTCCTTATTTCACATTTCAGTTTTTTAATTTGTGTAAGGTATAGATGCTTATATTTTGACAGTCAAGGCTTACACTTGTTTATGGTGTACCTGCATACCATCAGTCAAGAATCAAGCTCTGTCTCTCTTCTTTCTTGGCCAGCTACCTCTCACTCTGCCTAGGTAGGATTCAGACGGACAACGAGGAATAACGTTCATGGTATTAGTTCTCTCTCTCCCCCTCCCCTTCTTTGTCTTTGTTGAATCGTGTTGCATGTTTGATTGTTTGTTTACCTCTCTCGTTGCTGTTCATATTGGTATTCTATTTATGCCTATTTTATAAAGCATTACTTGGAAAAATATCTTAATTCTGTTTGTTTACGTCTCTCATTGGTGATCAATGTTTTTGTAAACCATTTTTTGTGTGTGCATGAGGTCGTTTAATTTCTTTCTCCAAGGGTTTTTGAGCTATGTATTTTTGTACTGCTCACTATATTTCATGGTGATTCCATGCTGGAGGTGGTGATGGTTCTTTTGGTGTCGACGATAAAAATACTTTTGATGACAATGATGAAGTTTTAGGTCATCGTCACTTGACAAGGCGCGGGGATAGTTTGGTAACTGTACTGGATTGGGTTCTATCGGGATTGCACTGGTGACATGATTGTTTTTTGGGATCATATACTTAATTAACCCTAAAAACAACCATGTCACCAGCACAATCCCGATAGAACCCAATCCAGTACAATTACCAAACTATCTCATATTGGTACTTATGATTTTTTAGGTAATCTAAGTTTCAGCTAAATTTATTGGACTTTCGGTTTTTTCCTTAAATACTTTATGTGACTGTTGGCCGAAAACTATAGTGATTTTATGATTTAGGCATTTGTTGTTTTGTTAGTCTTGTTAGTTGACATAGATACTTGATTAGGATCAATGTTTTGTGCTTATATAATTGTAATTCTTACACAAGTCCTACTTGTCAGTGTGTTGTTTGATCTTAGTATTAAAAGGTCAAGTCTATTGTACATTGATGTTGTGTACCCTTATGCATTTTCTTTTAACAAAATCCCTCGTGCTGGGTAGTCCTTAGTATTAACTCTCTATTTATAATAATTACTGGCCAAAATGCATGCTTAGTTAGCACAAGTTTTGAGTTGTTGTGATCATAGAGAGAGCTAGACCTCAGCAGCTCGATTTCTTGTATCTTATTATATACACAAGAGTTAGGTGCAATACGCATGTCACCCTAGGGATTGGAACTCTTGTAAAAGAGCCTCTGAAATCTTTCCTTCATTGTTTGCTTAAGCGTCATAAAGTTGCCTCAACTTTCGGAATCAGCTTAAGATGTTCACACAAGTACACCAAACTTCTCATCACCGGTCCTTTTCGTTGCTATTGTTCTTTTGTTGAAACCTAATTGCTGTATTCTAAATACTGATCAACGGTGAGATTATGTCGTTTATCTGTCTAAAATCAAGACTTAGTTGGTTATCAGCATTGTTTCCTTTTTCGTATTTGACCGTTTGCGCTTGCCTATAAGTGTATGATTTTATTAACTACTTTTTTCTCCCTTGTTTGTTTCAGTTTTTGGAGATGGGATGGGATAATAACGTTGGAGATGTGTTACAACTGTCTGTGGTCCGAGCATCTCAATATGACCCCATACATGTCAATATGGTGGTTGAAGAAGTTGCTGTTGAAAAATTTAATCAGTAAGTCTTGTGTCAATGCAATCTTGTGTCTTGGTTAGTTTCAAATAATATCTCCTATTGGTACTTAAGTCACACCGAAGATTCCGAGTATGACTTAAGTCACGCAGGGGTATTTTTCGTTTTTTTCTTTGGGAGGGAGCAAATTTGTTTGTGGGAATAACAATTTTCACCCAAGAACCCACACACAAAACAGACCCTAAGGATAGTACGAGTATATTATATATTATTTATTTATGAAACAGAACCAGTGTCTGCTTCTATCGCCCAGTTCCCTCTCGGTTAGCCTAGGATTCAAACGGAGCAGTTGGAACTGTTGTTCAATGTATTCTAATTATTCCCTCCTGCTTTTTGAATAAAGTTCTAGTTTCTACTATTTATTGTTATACATTGATTTGATGTTAGTTAATACCTAATCTATGTTAGAAATAATCCATGTTCATGTCACGCATGCTTTGTAGGATCTAGAACGCATGTTTAAGAAATCCTTAAAAAGGATAAACCCTTGGGTTCGAGAATGTCTCTGGGACCATGGGGAATTCAATCCAGACTATTACAGTAAGATTTTCTTTTTCCTTCTATTAAACTATTCTCAAATAATAATCCATTATTGCATGCAGCGCCGGATGTTACGCATTACATAGAAAACTTTTCTGAAAACCGACCAAAGTTCAAAAAAGTTGATGTTCGTAATGCCTTTTTGGATATAAATACAAAGCATGCTGCTCTCAAGGCTTCTTCTTCTGTTGTTTCTCTTTTATCTTATACTACTGGTATTCTATTGTATTGTATTCAACTCTCCAATTCCCTTTCTCTCTTTCTTTTATTCTGTATTCTATCAATGCTATTTTTGAATACAGGGGACCAAGAGTTGAATCAATGTTCTGGTGTGATCATTGAAAATGATGCCAAAAATAATCATATTGTTTTGACATCCGCCAATCTCATTCGGCGTCCTACTGAAGAAACTGATCTGTCTGATGAAGAAGATGTCATGGAAGATAGTTTGGCTGATAGTCTTAAGGTTTGTTCCTGTTTATAACTTGATGATTAGGTGGCATCCCCTTTAAAGTCAAATTGACAATGGAGTTTTATTCTTCTTTGTAGGTTATCATATACCTGTACGATGGTGGATCATATGAGGGAGAAGTATGTGCCTATGATTTCCACTATAACATTGCTTGGATACGATTTTAGTCTGATTCATCCCTTCCTACTGCGATATTAAGACAAGTGGACGATTATATCAACGTTAATCTGGCTGAGGATAAGTCAATTCATTTTCGTTCATACTCTAGCCATTTTAACCTTGTTCCTGGTCAGGCAATAGTTGCCGTGGGGCGTTATTTTTCCAAACCATTTGATCTCATGGTTGCTCCCGACGAATTCACGTCAGTTAGATTATATTATATTACATACAGCTCTTCTAATTTGTACATATTAGTTTATTCTGGCAGATAAATTCCCTTCTTCCTAACTCTTGTTTCTTCCTTTCAAGTCTTGCTCGCTGCGATTTTGACAGTAAGGAGCTCTTCATGGGGAGTTGCAAGACCACAAGAGTAATTTCTCTCTCCCCTTCTATCTGCTAGGATTCTTGTTGAGTATGAACAAAGAATGATCGCTTAACTTTATGGATATTATTGATTGATATATATGATTATGATAAAACTTTTTCATTTAACTGTATTTTTGAGTGTTTGTGGTGTTCTACAAATAGTGAGCTACAAGCAAAAGTGTTGAACTACTTAATGTTTAGTCGAAATTGGTACGTTGATGTAATTTGTCAAATAATATGAATTGTGCTATCTTTGATATGTTTGTATTTCATTTATTTCGTTTTTGTTCTCTTTTCTTGGAAGTAACTCTTTGCATTTCGGATTGCTGCGTGGATCTTTCTGACTTTGATAGCTCAACCCCTGTCGCTTTATTAACAGTTGCTTTTGTTGTAGTGTGGCGAGGGTGGGGCGCTTATAAATCTTTCAGGAGAAGTAATTGGTATTATATTTTAGGCTAAAATATGTTTTTAGTCCCTGCAAATAGGGCTCGTTTTATTTTTGGTCCTCGGTAAAAAAAAAAATTTAAAAACACTCTTGCAAAATTTTCTGTCTTTTAAAAAAGTCCTTGGGCCCAATTCAGTGATGATTCTGGCCTGGTTTTGGTCCCTGCAAATATGTCCAGTTTTGGTTTTCGTCCTTGGTAATATTTGCAGGGACCAAAACTGGGAATATTGCAGGGACGAAAACCAAAACTAGGCATATTTGCAGGGACGAAAACCAAAACTAGACATATTTGCAGGGACCAAAACCATGTCACTTCAGCGCTTTGATGGGCTCAGGGACTATTTTAAAAAACAGAATATTTTGCAAGGACTTTTTTCATAAATTTTTTTTACCAAGGACGAAAACCAAAACTGGACATATTTGCAGGGACTAAAACATATTTTAGCCTATATTTTATTACGAATATGGTTTTACTACCCCATTTTTGCCTATAAACATAGCTCACAAATGCTGGGAGCATTACAACAGGTATGTATATGTTGTGTTTATCAATCTAATTTTATTGTTTATATTTATTATTAGTACACTGTTTAGTTGTTCACTTGCGTCTAGAGGCACTCAGTAACAAAACAATGTCCGATACCGTAAGATGCTTTCGGTTATTCTGTACTTGACTACTTGCATGTGTCGTTGTTGGAGTTGGGATATTTTTCAGTAAGAACTTCATAATTGTAATAAAATTATTACTGTTGCCTTTTGATGAAGATTACCTACTACCAGCTATTAATTTGGTATTTCAATATGTTACTGGCGTTATGATCATGACATTGATGGAGTATTTGAGTCCTTATTTCACGTTTCAGTTCTTTAATTGGTGCAATTTTATTTCCCAGTAACATTTCTCTCGCCGTATAGGATTTGAATCATGATTGTTTTGTTATATCATAAGAATGCAACATATAGATGCTTATTTTAACGATTAAGACTTGCGTTGATTATGGTGTACCTGAAGTGCCATCGGTCATATTCTCCCTTCATCTTTGCATTTTTTACTCCTTGCTCTGTTTCACTTCAGTCCACAATAGACAGTCAGTCTTATTTGAAAAGAAAGTAAACTTATGCAATTTTGTTTCTCGAAATGTTGAAATTTTCACGCTGATGAAGTTTCAATCTTCGTAATGTTCACTTTTATTTGAATCTTGCCCATCTTTAGTCATTTGGTCTCTTCAGAGTTCAAGTACTGGACGGTGGTCATCTTTGTAAATGAATCAAATCTTCACAACTTGTTACATATTGAGCATTTTTGCTGGCATTCTGAAAAATCAACTTATTCTCATCTCATAATTTGCTTAACGTATTACCAATAATTCATGATCTAATGAATAGCTCTTCACAACAGGGGACTCCGGCGACCTTCTCTGGGAGTTGTGGCTACAAACTTTTACGCAGCTGATGTATTTCTCATGGAGAAGGTTATTCAAAAGATTCCGAGTATTTGCAATGGGGTTCTTGTTGAGAAGGTATACTATACTGTCTAGGAATAGATTAATTTCATATTTCTTCACATACTACCTACCTACATCTCACATTTCTTGTTTTTAATGTATCTGTTATCAAAAATCTGAAATCCTGCTACTGGGGTGTTTGAATTATTTTTTAATATGCACCGAGAATGTTACTGATTGGTTTGTTTAAAAGGTTTGAACAATCAATAGAGCAATTTAGAAACCAATTGTGGGTGGTTAAATTATGTCTACTTAGAATATTGTTGTTGTCTTATATGCCATTTGGTTCTGTGTTTGCATCATTTCTTTTTAGTTCATATTTCCTTTTGCATGGAGGAAAATGGTTTACATTGGTTTAGTATTTTGTGTGATTGAAGGGGAAAATCCTCTTGCTGCGCTGTAATAACTCAAAATAGGATATGAGAACAATAAGATAGAAGATAACTATGTATTATTGAGAATACTCTTACAAGGACTCGGATAAATGTAACAATGGACGGAGGTATAACCTCTTTTAGCACATTTTAATATATGATCCAACTGTGTGTAGGTAATCCAAGGTTCTTCTGCTGATTCTGCCGGGCTACGCTTGAATGATGTAATAGTTCAGTGTGGTGGAAAAACAGTTCACAGTTTCTTGGAGGTATGTTCTATTTATTTTTATATGTTCACCGATGTCATTCTCAAGAGGTTGTTTGCTTTTAGTATTAAAAGGTCAAGTCTATTGTACATTGATGTTGTGTACCCTTATGCATTTTCTTAACAAAATCCCTCGTGCTGGGCAGTCCTTAGTATTAACTCTCTATTTATAATAATTACTGGCCAAAATGCATGCTTAGCTAGCACAAGTTTTGAGTTGCTGTGATCATAGAGAGAGCTAGACCTCAGTAGCTCGATTTCTTGTATCTTATTATATACACAGGAGTTAGGTGCAATACGCATGTCACCCTAGGGATTGGACTCACTCATATAAAACCGAGTCATGAAGAGAACTCTTGTAAAAGAGCCTCTCAAATCTTTCCTTCATGGTTTGCTTAAGCGTCATAAAGTTGCCTCAACTTTCGGAATCAGCTTAAGGCGTTCACACAAGTACACCAAACTTCTCATCACTGGTCCTTTTCGTTGGTATTGTTCCTTTGTTGAAACCTAATTGCTGTATTCTAAATACTGATCAACGGTGAGATTATGTCGTTCATCTGTCTAAAATCAAGACTTAGTTGGTTATAAGCATTGTTTCCTTGCTTTCCTTAAGATCTACAGAATACGTTATAGATGAGCCGTTCCACCGGAGCGGTTTGGTTGAAAGTCCCATCCATAGGGAGTGTCGACAGAACCGTCGTTTGCGCTTGCCTATAAGTGTATGATTTTATTAACTACTTTTTTCTCCCTTGTTTGTTTCAGTTTTTGGAGTTGGTATGGGATAATAAGGTTGGAGATGTGTTACAACTGTCTGTGGTCCGAGCATCTCAATATGACCCCATAATTGTCAATATGGTGGTTGAAGAAGTTGCTGTCGAAAAATTTAATCAGTAAGTCTCGTGTCAATACAATCTTGTGTCTTGGTTAGTTTCAAATAATATCTCCTATTGGTACTAAAGATTTTTTTTTTGTTTTGCTTTAATAGTTGGCAGCTGAAGTAGCGAAGCTGATGAGGTTCGGGCAGCATCAATTTCGTGTATGCTCACCTTTGCTTTAATAGTCAGGCTTTCAAGCTGAAGGGTTCGAAGTGCATACTGACTTTAACACTACGATTGTTTTTTAGTTTTGCTTTAATAGTTGGGCTTTCAAGCTGAAGCTGTACAAAATACATTCATATATTACCAGTGAGTAAACCATTGCCAACATGTTGCTATTATTACAAGTTATCATAGGGGATGAAATTATTAACTCCTTTTGATGAACTAGAATTTTAGAATTCTTATGTTATTCACATAATCCTCAAAGTTCTAAGAAGAACTTTAGTTTGAAGGCTAGAAGATATGTTTTTATTGGTTTTCCTCCTGATTAAAAGGCCTATAAGGTTTATATTTATCTAAATACTTGACTTGAAATCAAAGGGTAATTGGTGAAACCGATTGCCAAATCTCACGCTTGACGCTTGATATACTATTAGTTAAGAAATGAGAATCTTGGATGCTGGTTTTAGTTTTGCGTATCTCTTTCATATCAGCGTTTTGATGTATCAAGAAACGAGGACAATTACTGTCGCAGTATCTTGTATGGCTTCTGGTTGAACAATTCCTTGATCTTGACCAATCAAACCCTTGATTCTCAACGACCATTGTCAATCACCAGAAGAATTTGTCACAACTGCATCAAAATAATCAAAGAGGGAGTTAATGCTGATGACTTTACGCCTGGAAGTTGCAGAAGCTTGGAAAATTTTAGTTTTTAAATCTCCAGCATGTAACCAATTAGTTTTAGCACATTGGTTCCAAAAAACAAAATCTTTCACCAATAAATGTGACATACGATTCCTCAATGCATTGAAGAAGTTTACATTATCTGATTCAACCTGACTTTGGATTCTGTCAACTTTTTTCCTGGATTTATCAATTTCATGTTTGATATGCTAGAAAGGAATTTTATTCCAAAAGGATAAGTCTGTTGTACACAAATTCAGCTTGTTTGAAACCAGTTTCTCTCCAACATTGCATACTTGAATCTAGCTTGAACCTTCCTACTAAATGTGATCGGATCATGTACCAACATACAAACTAGTTTTTTGGTAACATTGGAATGTAAAATCAATAACTCTCTTGGGAACAATTATTTTATAATATTTGTTTGACTATGCATGTGTTATGAAGGGCAAAATGGGCAGTAAGAAAAAGAACGATGACTCAGCAATAGTGACTCCAACAAACTTTGAGGGAGTAAGAAAAGGAAGCAGGATTCGTGTGGCCAACACTAGGCTAGATGGTTATATAACAAACAAGTGAGAGAGAATAGAAAAAAGAATTTGGTGTATCCCACTCTCTTCTCTCTGAACCTTTCTGTAATTCTCTTATTTCTCTGTACTCTTCTCTCTGTACCAGATCCTTCCATTGGAAGTGATTATTCTCTGATATTAATAATATAACCATCATTTCCCTGCGTACGTTATTACATTGGTGCTTTCATCCACACCATGGCAGACAATTCTCCAGTTATCAAAGAGCTTCACGATGAGATTCAACGCCATGCTGATGCGATTGATCATATCCAATCGGAGATGCAAATCCAATTTCGTCGTGCTGAAGTAGCGAATGCAGAACGCTTTGATTTGATTCACGAAGCTCTTGACGCTCTGATACATAAGAAATCCGACCCAGAGTCTTCCCATGGTGCGTCGAACTCCGGCAAACAGGCGTTTCAGGTACGATCTGTGAAACTTGATTTTCCACGATTCGATGGAAAAAATGTGATGAACTGGATTTTCAAAGCGGAGCAATTTTTCGATTATCACCGTACGCCAGATGCAGATCGTTTAATCATTGCGTCGGTACATCTAGATCATGATGTCGTACCGTGGTATCAAATGATTCAACGAACACATCCATTCCGTTCATGGCAAGATTTTACGAGAGCATTGGAACTTGACTTTGGACCAACGGCGTATGATTGTCCACGAGCAGCCCTCTTTAAGCTGAATCAAGGAGGTTCTGTGAGTGACTATTACAGAGAATTTACTGCATTAGCCAACAGGGTTTATGGCTTAAGCTCGGAGGCGTTTCTAGACTGTTTTATCAGTGGGTTGCAAGCTGACGTTCGTAGAGACGTTTTGGCTCTTTCTCCGGCAAACCTCCCTAAAGCGTTTGCTCTAGCTAAACTCTTTGAAGAGAAATACTCAAACCCACCCAAACCCAAATACAACCAAAGCCCATACAAAGGCCCAAATTACCAAAACCAGTACCAAACAAAAAATAGCCCCACCACTCAAAAAACCGACCCAAACATGACCCAAAATCAACAAAAAAAATCAACTCCCACCCTTACTACCCACCCCAAACCAAAAACCCATGTCAATCAGAAACATATCACCGGCGGAGATGCAGCTCCGGCGAGATAAAGGGCTTTGCTACTTTTGCGACGAGAAATTCTCCCACACACACCGTTGTCCCAATCGACGTTTGATGATGTTACAACTATCAGATGGAGAAGGGGAAATTATTGAGCCAGACCCACCAGAAATCGTCACGCAAGATGATAGTGAAGAAGTTCAACATCACTTGTCGTTGAACGCCATGAAGGGGAATAGTGGTATGGGAACCATTCGATTCACGGGAACAATTGGTAACATTACAGTCCAGGTGTTAGTTGATGGTGGAAGCTCTGACACTTACTTGCAACCTCGCATCGCCCAATTCTTAAAAGTTCCAATTGAAACTACCCCAAGTTTCCAAGTGCTCGTGGGGAATGGTCAGAGCTTGACTGTGGAAGGAATGGTTCGAAAATTGCAGTTACAAGTGCAAGGCCATGAACTCATTTTTCCAGCATATTTACTACCAGTGGCAGGAGCGGATTTGATACTAGGGTCTTCATGGTTGGCAACCCTAGGTCCTCACATTGCTTACTATGCAGCTTTAACACTAAAATTCTATCAACATGATAAGTTCATCACACTGCAAGGAGACACACCAGCTCATCCTATACAGTCTCAACTCCATCAGCTGAGAAGAATGCACCATACCAATGCCATTGCTGAATGCTTCACTATCCAAATGATTGAACCAGAAGTTCCTCAAGATGTCCTCTCTGATTTACCCTCTAATATAGAGCCAGAACTAGTTATTCTGCTTCACACATATCAAAAGGTGTTCCACAAACCGACAGGTCTTCCCCCACCAAGAGAGCAAATGCATGAAATTCACCTCCAAGAAGGCACTACACCTGTCAAAGTTAGGCCATATAGATACCCCCACAGTCAAAAAGAGCAAATTGAAAAGATGGTCCATGAGATGCTAAGTCAGGGCATCATCAAGCCTAGCAATAGTCCCTTTTCATCCCCTATCATTTTAGTAAAAAAAAAAGATGGAAACTGGCGTTTTTGTACTGATTATAGAGCCTTGAATCAAGTGACAATCAAGGATAGTTTTCCAATGCCAACAGTGGATGAGTTATTGGACGAATTACATGGTGCACAATACTTCTCTAAGCTGGATCTGCGCTCGGGATATCACCAAATATTGATCAAGCCAGAAGATCGGCATAAGACCGCTTTTAGAACCCATCATGGTCACTACGAATGGTTAGTCATGCCCTTTGGCCTTACTAATGCCCCTGCTACATTTCAATGTCTTATGAATAAAAATTTTCAAGCTGCCTTGAGGAAGTTTGTTCTAGTTTTTTTTTGATGATATTTTAATATATAGTCCTTCCTGACACGCCCATTTGCAACACTTAGAGTGGGTTTTACAAGTACTAGAACAGAATGAATTGTATGCTAAGCTCTCAAAATGCTCATTTGGTCAAAGAGAAGTAGACTACCTAGGCCACATAGTCACATACAGTGGAGTACACATGGATGCTAATAAAATTAGGGATGTGTTGGAATGGCCTACACCTACTAATATCAAACAGCTGAGGGGATTTCTAGGCTTGACAGGGTACTATAGGCGCTTTATCAAAGCCTATGCTCAAGTGGCTGGACCATTGACTGAATTATTGAAAAAATACGCTTTTATGTGGAACCACGAAGCTGAAGCATCTTTTAATCAATTGAAACAAGCAATTACAACAGCACCAGTATTAAGGCTACCAGATTTCTCACTGCCTTTTACACTAGAAACAGATGCTTCAGGCACTGGTGTGGGAGCAGTGCTAGGACAGCAGGGTCACCCCATTGCATACTTCTCAAAAAAGTTGTCACCACGAAGACAAAAACAGTCAGCATATATCAGGGAGTTACTTGCAATTACTGAAGCATTGGCCAAGTTTAGACATTATTTGTTGGGTCACAAATTTGTTATCAAAACTGACCAAAAGAGTTTAAAGAGTTTGCTGGATCAGTCACTCCAAACACCAGAACAACAGGCTTGGTTACATAAGTTTATTGGCTTTGATTTTCAGATTGAGTATAAACCAGGCAAAGATAACATTCCTGCGGATGCCTTGTCTAGAATGTATATGTTGGCTTGGTCAGAACCTAAAAACCAGTTTATACAAGAGCTGCAAAAGGCATTACAGACAGATCCTGAGATGTTACAGATTATGAAGGCATGTCAACAACAGGAAGAGGCTTACAAGCTGTTTAGTATCAGAGAGGGACTGCTATTGTGGAAAGACAAGCTAGTCATTCCCAACAACCAGGAGCTAATCAATAAAGTGTTGAGAGAATTTCATTCATCACACATTGGTGGTCACGCTGGTATCAGCAGAACATTGGCACGCATACAGGCTCAATTTTACTGGAAGAATATGAGAGAGGATATCAAGAATTATGTGCAACAATGCAGTATTTGCCAGCAAGCAAAAACACCCACCACCAATCCAGCTGGACTGTTGCAACCCCTTCCTATTCCTACTCAGGTATGGGAGGACATTGCCATGGACTTCATTACTGGTTTACCAAATTCCTTTGGGTTCACAGTCATTATGGTAGTTATTGATAGATTAACTAAATATAGTCACTTTGTTGCCCAAAAAGCTGATTATACTAGTAAATCTGTAGCTGAGGCCTTCATAGTTAATATTGCCAAATTACATGGCATCCCTAAATCTATTGTGTCGGATAGGGATAAGGTTTTTACAAGTGGGTTCTGGCAACACTTGTTTAAATTACAAGGAACATCTTTGGCAATGAGCACAGCATACCATCCACAAATTGATGGACAGTCAGAGATCCTCAATAAGTGTCTGGAAATGTATTTGAGGTGTTTCACATTTCAGAATCCAAAAGCTTGGTACAAGGTTTTAGCTATGGCTGAATATTGGTATAATACCTCATTTCATACTAGTGCAGGGATGACACCTTTCAAAGCCTTATATGGCAGAGATCCTCCAGCTATAGTGAGATATATGACACAACCCACTGACATTCCAGCTGTCAGAGACCAACTATTGCAGAGAGATGCCATCATGGAACAACTTAGAAGTAACTTGATGAGAGCCCAACAGGTAATGAAACACTATGCTGACAAGAAAAGAAAAGATGTGGAATTAAAGGTTGGTGACAGGGTATTGGTGAAACTACAACCATACAGACAGTACTCTGCAGCTTTGAGGAAGAATCAAAAACTCTCTATGAGGTACTTTGGCCCCTTCAACATCATAGCTAAGGTTGGCACAGTAGCTTATAAGTTGGAGCTGCCACCTACAGCTAAGATACATAATGTATTCCATGTTGCTCAGCTGAAACTATTCAAAGGTAGCAATGATGAGCCTTACATCCCATTATCCCTCACTACATCAGAGATTGGACCAACATTCCAGCCGACAAAGGTACTGGACACTAGAATGATTGCGAAAGGCAGCTCTCAGATTCCACATGTGCTGATACAATGGGGCAACGATGCTAATTCTGATGTGAAATGGGAGGATTTTACAGATATCAAGGACAACTACCCTTCATTCAACCTTGAGGACAAGGTTGAGCTCAAAGGGGGAGACATTGTTATGAAGGGCAAAATGGGCAGTAAGAAAAAGAACAATGACTCAGCAATAGTGACTCCAACAAACTTTGAGGGAGTAAGAAAAGGAAGCAGGATTCGTGTGGCCAACACTAGGCTAGATGGTTATATAACAAACAAGTGAGAGAGAATAGAAAAAAGAATTTGGTGTATCCCACTCTCTTCTCTCTGAACCTTTCTGTTATTCTCTTATTTCTCTGTACTCTTCTCTCTGTACCAGATCCTTCCATTGGAAGTGATTATTCTCTGATATTAATAATATAACCATCATTTCCCTGCGTACGTTATTACAGCATGCTTCTACATGTTTTTGTACAGCACATATAGTAAAACCGTTGCCAAAGGAATAGGCAAATATCTTGATTTATTAAGACTGCAAAACTGTTCTTGTAGGTAAAAGCAACCCACTCCCCATATAGCATTTTTAATGCGTTGCCATAGACCTAAATTATGGTAGTGATAATTTGTAGTTAAAACAACGATTATCCATGAATTATTCGTGGTGTAGGTGACAGTAAAACAATGAGCTTTCACAATTGTGGGTAAACATTATCAACAAGGCTTTTTTGGCTCACTCTTTGGTCCTTGATAATATCCATGGTTTTTTGCAATTATCGACAGACTTTTGGTTGTGGATATAATTTCTTGTAGTGTAACCGACTTAATATCGATAAAAAACCATTTAATACTAACATTTTGAAAGAATTTTTTTTTCCAATGACTTGAGTACCCATGCAAAAAAAAAAGTAAAATAAAAAAGAGCTTCCCTTCTAGAGTATGTATTGAGTGATTTTGAGTTTCCCTTTTCCTTTCTTTTAATTTCTTTCTCGTTCATGAAAAAAGATAACAAGGTTATTAAACCTAAGTATATTTTCAGAATATTATTAAAATTAAAAATTAAAAGATAATATGATTTACCTTTGTTTAGAAATATTGATAGGGAGTGACACAAAATTTAAGAGAGCGAGCAAAATTGTCCCCACAATTTATCAAGATTATATAGTACTACTATATATAGTTTGTATTATTTCTCTACTAATTTTGTTGGTTTACCTCAATTGTGATTGAGTCATTAAAATATTCTGGTTGAGAAAAGTCATATTCAAGATTAAGAAACAATTGTAATTTTGTTATGTTGGAAAAAAATCACAATTCTAACGTATACTTTTAAAAGTAGTATATCATATATATATATATATATATATATATATATATATATATATATATATATATATATATATATATATATATTATGCCCTGTCATTATGTTTGTAAAAAATTTCGGTATAAAGATTTAACCTCCATTAATCCAAAATCTATACCCCTCATTCATTGGTTGTAAATCCTAACCAATGGGAAAATTATAACATGTAATGAACTATCCAAATGCAAATATGAAATGATTTAACAGTCACCCTCATGAGTCAGAATTTTACAGTTCTTATGTTGAGTGTCAACCTAGTGCTAAGAATAAGAGGGAATTTGAAATGTGTCTGACAATTCAAATGTGCAATTTTTGTTTCCCTGTAATTAAAATCCACTGATATGCAATATTTTCTAAGTTTGGATTTCATGGTCCACATAATTTATGGTATTCCTTATCTAGGCTTAAAATAGAGAAAGTAGACATAAGGGAGAAAATTATGAGGTTGTAACAAAGGCCCTTTTCATTCAACTGTAATATTCTCCGGCCACCTATCACACAATTTCTTTCACTCCTCCACTTTTCCATGTTCTATTACATGCCAATTTATCTATTGTTGCTCCAGTCATTATTATAGTTCCATAATCTGAAAAAATCTAACATACATTGCACTTATTGTTTTGCATTTAAAAATAACATTTAATTGATATGGCGTAAATATTTTTTACACCGTCAATTAATCATAACTATTGGATCATTAAAAATATGACTTAGTCATATTTACCTTAAAGAAAATCATATAAATGGTTATTCTTTTTTTTTGCCTAAACCTTCTGATTCTCAAAGAAAAGGTCCTTAGTAATCATAAAGTTTAATCGAGAGGTAGCTAAAATCTGACCAAATATTGTTTTCGTCAGGATTCGAACTCGGTTTCTTCTGAATAGTTGATCCTTCATTAAAACACATTAACCACTTAAGCTCATCCACTTTTTTTTAGGGCTTAAGCTCATCCACTTGACGGTGTAAAAAGTTTAACACCGACTTTGAATCAAAATTAATTTCTTAAAATTTTTTTTACAAGAAATGCCATGGATGAGGGATCCCTTGGATATTATAAATAGGAGTCTATATTATGTAGCTATTATACCCTGCCTCATTCACATGCAAATTAACTTTATTCTTCTCAATACATTGATATGAATCAAAACGATCTTCAGCCTCTACCTTTGCTAAGTAGCTTCTTAGGCTCAACTCCACAAGAACCTTTACCACAAAATGAAAGTCATAAATCATGTTTTAATCAAGCTGATGATGTCACAGTGGCCTTACAAATAGGCCTTCCTGATAATTCAAGGGAATCACCAAATGAAAATGGATTTGTGAATGTACCAAATCATGTTCCTAACAATTACTGGATACCAACTCAAGAACAGATTCTCATTGGATTCAGTCATTTCTCTTGCCCAGTCTGCCTCAAAACTTTCAATCGTTACAACAACCTTCAGGTGTAGTTTTCTTTTTCCTTTTTACAACTCAATAGCATCATCTTTGGTAAGTTTGATGCTTCAACATTCGATTATGAGGTTTTGCATGATACATAGTTACTGTACATTTGACCTACATATTACATTATTGTCACATATCAATAAATTAATTAACATAAAAATATAAGCTTTTAGGTAAATGCTCATAATCCCTGCAAAAAAAAAAGGTAAATGCTCATAAATTATTTATATTCTCTTTTTTTTTATCACATCTCATGAGAGTATATTAGACTAAAACAACATAAATGATTTTTATTACTATATCATATTGTTTTCAAATTTTTATATAATCCTTGTCAAATCTGGTCAATGAAACCTTAATTGAAGTTCCTAGGGTTTTAGGACATAACAGTTTGTTACGAATGCAATCGAGGTTTCATGGGCCATATTTGACGGTGATATGATTCTCTATAATATCAAGGATCGTGATCCTACCACGACCCTTATTGCAATCAATATTTTAAACCTTGAGAGTCACAAATAAATTAAAAACTTTGATGTCAGAACCTAGATAGCGGTCTTAGAATTTTTTTGAATCCCTGATTATATGTTCAATTTGGTGATAGATGCATATGTGGGGGCACGGTTCGCAGTATCGACGAGGACCAGACTCGCTGAAAAGAACTCATCCACGACCATTGTTAGACCTACCATGCTATTGTTGTTCAAAGGGATGTAAGAACAACATTGAGCATCCAAGAGCTAAGCCATTGAAGGATTTCAGAACACTGCAGACACACTACAAGAGGAAGCATGGTTCGAAGACGTTTACTTGTCGAAAATGTGGGAAGCCATTGGCAGTGAAAGGTGATTGGAGAACTCATGAGAAAAACTGTGGAAAGCGTTGGCTTTGTATCTGTGGATCAGATTTCAAACACAAGAGGTCACTTAAGGATCATATCAAAGCATTTGGATTTGGTCATAGCCCTTTTTCTTCTTCCTCTGGTGGGATTTAAGGTTTCAATTATAATGATGTTTCTTGTTTGTTTTTTAGTACTATTGAAGGAAAAAAGTGACGATTATGAGTGGTGTTATTATCAATTAATTTAAAGAAATGTATTTTAATTTCAAGTTATTATCATGATTAAAATTAAATAGAGGTACAATAAAGAAATGAGGCAAGGATCATTGGAGCTAAATATAATAATATTTGATTTGATTCTAATGGGATTCATTCCCTGCATGTACTTCAATTTCTGCTTCAGAAACATGTGTTAGTTTTGTTCTGTATAATTAAATCTTAAGACCTTTTATCCTTTTCTTTTTGTTCTTGATAAAACCTTTTTTCCTTTTCTAATCGTAAGAAAACAAATAAATTAAATCTATAAAGTTTAAACTAAAATCTCAATTGATTTCTTCTTATGTACCTAAGAATTGAAGTATACTTTTTTTCTTCTTTATTTTACAATTTTCCAATGTTTCATGTTAACATTGCCTAACTTGTAAAAGGGAAAAATGTTAACATCTGTCATTAGTATGTAAGTACATTTGTTAACGCTCTTTGAGTCTTAGGACTTCTAGCCCAGATGACACCATGAAGATTACTCACCTAAACTTTGATTTATAAAAAAATAAATGTTGACATTGCCTAACAAGAAGTTGTTGTTGATAGGTGTTACAATTAAGTATATATGTGGAAAAATATTGATGATTTTGTTTGAGTAAAATATATATTTTCATGACGTATAACAAAATTAAAACACAAAGATGATTGTAAAATATTTTTTAGTAATTTTTTGTAGTGCTAAATATGTTTTTGGTCCCTATAAATATTTCAAATTTTTGTTTTAGTCCCTCTAAAATTTTTCTTCGATTTTTAGTCTCTATAAAATTTTCATTCATCACTTTTGGTCTCTATTTTTAAGTCAACTCATGTATTTTTTAATGAAATTTTGCAGAAATATGTAGAATATTGTAAAAATATCTCCAAAAAAAATTAGATTTTTTTAACAAAGCATGATTTAAATATGAACTTTTAACCGCTAAAAACATAAAAATTCATATTTAATTCATGTTTTGTTAAAAATTCTAATTTTTTTGGATAGATTCTTATAATATTATAAACTTTACTGTAAATTTTTATTCATAAATATGAATTCTACGTATGAGTGTACGTAAAAGGAGGGACCAAAAGTGAAAATGGAAAACTTTTGGGGGACTAAAAGTCGAAAAAAAAATTTAGAGGGACTAAAACGAAAAGTGGATATATTTATAGGAACAAAAAACATATTTAACCCTTTTTTGTACATTTATGTTATTATATTAATATAACTGATCGTCTCAATTAATTGTTAGTGTGTTACACATGAAAGTCTTGTGGAAAAATAAACAATAAACAAAATATATACATATGAAGGAATATAAAGGAATATAAATCGTGTAATTTTTCCCTCTCGGCATGACTAAAGATGTGATGATGCTTGCATGAGAGCTTACCATTCCACCATTTGGAATAATGGCAATTTTGGATATTTATGAGTAATTTACGTCAAGTATACATGTGTATGTATGAAAATGGACATACAATTTTAACGACTTCTTAATAACCATGTGTACAATTTTAGATCATTAAGATAGGATATAATTTAATTTTCATAAAAAAAAAATACAGTTTTGTAATAATCAAGTTTAACATTAATATCAAAGATAATTGGATATTGACTGTTTTATATAGATTATGTTACGTCAAAAGGTATAAATTCTCACACTGCAATCTTTCTAAAAATATATATAATATAAAGTTGGATACAGGTAGACATTTCTAATATAGTTGCAAATTAATTTCAGAACCTAAACCTTGGGATGAAGTGAGACTTGACTAGATTTTTAGTTTATATGAACAAATTGTTATTTCATTTTTCGGTAATCTTTCAGAGTCTGTCAGATTAATCAACACATGCATGTTTCCGCTCTTGATAGTAAAACCATGTACGAGTTTTTAGACAAATTAAGCTCCTGCTTCACCAGCTGTATGAGAGTATACAAAGATAGGTGAGGATTTTCCATTTCTCAGTTTTATTTACAAACACATTCTCAAGTCATATCATGTTGGATTTTTTAACACACCATCTTAGACCATTTACAATGGTTCAACACCTCAACACACATTCAACACACACTTTTTCAATTCTCAACACTCCACATCATTTTCTCTCTCTTCCACATAATAATTAAACACTCATTCAACAAATACTCTCTCCAATGGTTTTTCATTCAACACTCTACCCTACCACTTTTTCATTCAACACTCTACCCCACCACTTTTTATTTCATATTCTTATTTAATATTATATTTTTGTTTTTATAATTACATAAAATTACAATTATCAATTATAATTAAATTAAAATAATAAACACTTAACAATTTATTTTTTAGTGTTTTTGTAAAAACAAAATTTATTTAAATAATTTATTTTTATTTTCTTAATACAATAAACTAAACACGCGGCACACAAATAACTTAAAATGCAATACAACAAACTAAGCAGACAACACACAAGTAACTTAATTAGTACGATACAAATCATCTTCAATCGCGAAACATTTCAAACTTTGCCCATATGTGCTTCACTAGATCTGCTTGCAATTCGTGATGAACATTTGTATCACGCAACTCGGATCTAGCACGCACATGATTTGCAAAAGCGGGTAACACCTCGGTCGAGTATGGTTGCGGTGTACTAGATCCACTTTCCCCAAACTGCTCAAAATCGGTCCAACGTTGAGAATATGAATCTCGTTCATCCTCAACAATCATATTATGTAATATGATGCATGACCTCATGATGATATCCAAATCGGCTATGTCCCACAAGCGAGCTGGTTCACGGATGATTTTAAATGGAGCTTGAAGCACTCCAAATGCACGTTCGATGTCCTTCCGACATCCCTCCTGAACTTTTGCAAATAACTTATCGGGTTCACTTTGAGGAAGTCTAATCGATTTGACGAAAGTTGGATAAGAAGGGTAGATACCATCAGCTAGATAGTATGCCATGTTATAGGGACGTTGATTCACAAAAAATTTCACACTTGGAGCCTTTCCTTGTTCCACATCATCAAACACTGGTGACCGGTCTAGAACGTTTATATCGTTCAACGTTCCCGGACATCCAAAAAAGGCATGCCAAATCCATAGATCATGAGATGCAACTGCTTCAAGAATAACTGTGGTGGTTCCCTTATCCCCCTAGTAAATTGACCTTCCCATGCTTTAGGAATATTTTTCCACTCCTAGTGCATGCAGTCAATACTTCCGATCATCCCTGGGAACCCCCGCATTTCACTTACATGTAGTATTCTTTGCAGATCATCTTGGGTTGGTGCTCTCAGGTAATCTTGCTCATACAATCGTATGATTCCTTTACAGAATCTACGTAAGCACTCCAATGTTGTAGTACCTCCTATTTTGATGTATTAATCGACCGCATCTGCTGCCACACCATATGCTAACATTCGCATTACTGTGGTACATTTTGCTAAGGGTGATATACCTTCTTTATTGGATGCATCAACTCGTTGGGTGAAGTAGTTATCACTACTTGAAAGGTCCCCAACGATTCGAAGGAAAACATGTTTTTGCATCCGGTACCGACGACGAAACATTGCATCGTCATATGTAGGCTCATTGGCAAAGTAGTCGTCAATTAGTCTTTGGTTTGCCGCTGCATGATCTCTATTGAGATATTTTCTACTACGAGGTGCACTATCTTCCAATATTTTGTTTCGACGCTCTCTGAATCGGTTGGCGATATAAGTTTCTTCAATTTCACATTTTTGTTTGTAGGCTGCGATATCAAAAGGATATTCTGATGGATCCATTAATAGTTTTTTGTGATATTTTGAAGTAGATTGAATGAGATTTGGGATATTGGTGATTCAATGTATGTATCTATGAGTCCCTATATACAAGTACATTAAGTGGTGGACATTGACGGATTGGAAATAAGTTATTGTATTGAGTTAATACTCAGATAAGGATTAGATTCCAATTGGGTGGTACATATTCAAACACAATAACTCATACATTAAAGCCAAAAGTCACGAACAATTATTAAAGCAAACACAATAGACATCACTGACAATTATTAAAGCAAACACTACAACCAAAAGTCACAGACAATTATTAAAGCAAACACAACAGACATCACTGACAATTATTAAAGCAAACATTATAGCCAAAAGTCACGGGCAATTATTAAAGCAAACACAACAGACATCACTGACAATTATTAAAGCAAACATTACAGCCAAAAGCCACATACAATTATTAAAGCAAACATTGGGGACTTGACACCACCGACAAGTTTGACCGAATACAGACAAATACTTGATTGAAATTAATTTCCAAACAGCTCTTGGCTCAACATCTCCAACAGCTTTTGCTTCCGATCATCGAGATTCTCCTCGGAACTTAGTTTTAGATACATTTTCATTTTCTTAGCATTAGTCTTTTCTTTCATCAATTGGTTAGCCTCCTGTTGCACCGACACTATCTTGTCCAATCGTTCAAGCTCTTCTCCTTGAATTGTTTGAATTCAGCCCACTCTTTATCCACCACCTCCAAGGCAGCTTCCTTATTTTTCTTTTTACCTTTTTTCTTAGCTGCCTCCCTACCCATTGGACGAGCAGTAGATCCTACAGAGTTTGAGTCACATGCATCACTGTCGTGAGATCTCTTAGATCCACTACTGCCTGAGCCAATATTTCCTACTTGACTACCATAACGTGGTTGATCACGGAGAGCGTGCCATTCTGCCATTAAAGTAAATTGAATATTCTTCCCACTTGCGTATAATTCCTGCGCTTTTGCCAAAATATCATTCTCTGACCAACCGCTTCCTTGCAAACGCTTAGCGCTTTCATAAGCGCCAATCCATTTATTCAGTATTTTGTTCATATAATTAAAACGGTTTCGGCATGCAACACCATCGCGCGGATGATCGAATGAGCAATGCTCATTACAATACTCAACAATTTTACCCCAATATGTTTCACCTTTCTGATTTCTCCCAACAACACTGCTTGTTCCATATTTAATCCACCCACTAATTAGCACCAAATTTTGTTCAGTGTTCCATGCTGGTTGTTGGGCTTTCTTGCTCTTAGGAGTTGAATCCTCTGGATTTGGAGTGACTTCATTACCACTTGTCATGCCACCAAGAGTTATTTGTGTTGAAAATTCAGGAAATTCAGGTGCACCAACACTCGGAAAGTTTTCATTTCCCATTGGCATATAACCATTAAACGGGGGTGTTTGAGATGGATATCTCATCATAGATCCATAATATGGATTAAAGTTTGGAACAGAGGATGGGTGGTTGAAATTTGGTGCAAAACCAAAATTATGCATGTTTTGAGGACGTTGGTTTGGAAATTGATTTGGATGTTGATAATTGTTGGGATTTTGGTAGCTAAATGGGTAATTAGAAGAATTCTGGGTGTTGAAATTATTATTATTTGGATCCATTTCATTAAAAACAAGTTTAAAACTTCAAAAGGAAAGCTAATAGAAGGATAATAATAAGATTAAGATACTGAAAAACTTGGTTTTTTTTTTCTATGTCCAAATCAAATGAACCAAGTCTCTATTTATAGAGGAAAAAAATTCATGAATTTTGGTAATTTTTTTTTAAAATTAATTTGCAATGAAATAATTGAGTTGAAATTATTAAGATAATAAAAATCCAACAAGCCAATCAGATGTAGCCACGTGTCGCGTCTTTATCAAAAAGCATTTCTCTCTCTGATTTCTGAGCGCTGACGCGCCCTGTCGGCGCGTGTGCCACACGCGCGCTGGATTTCCAATAAAAAACCGCCACGTGTCCCCTCGGCCTGGCATTAAACAGAGTTGAATCAATTCAACACTTCCCTCTTCCACATCACCATTCAACACACTCTCAACACACCATTACACCATACCACACCATTCAACTCCTCATTCAACTACCCATTGCATATGGTCTTATGCTCAAAAATATATGAAGCACGGTGATTCGTGTGACCAACAAATTTTAGATAAATTTTGATAATCTTATAATTATGGTTGAGTCATAACCTACCCTTACAAAATTGATTTTGTTAAGCGAGTCTTTCAAAAAAAAAAGGATTTTGTTAAGCGAGGATTACCCATTTATACACGCACTATTTCAAATATATTTCATCCAGTGGAATTTCTCAACAATGCATAATAATCAATTCCATTTGCTAGTTTGTTATAACAATCACAATGAAACATCATATACACATGCTTCTCGTCTGTTAACCCTCCTCACTTGAGTTTTGATTATTATTTATTTATAATATAAACATAGAGCTATTTCATTTGAGTTTAAAAGACATCTACTCAACAAAATTAATGTATATCAGTTTTATAAAGATATTGGGTCTTGCTAACTTGTGCCCTAAAGACACATGTTAAAGAATATAAAATTAGAAGTTTTCTATAAAAAAAAAACAAAATTTTGAGATCAAAAAGTTGAATAAAATTGAATGCACAACTTTTGAGACAATTATTTCAATTTTTAAATTCTTTAGCATGTGCCCTTGAGGCACATGTTAGCATCACGTCAATCTCGCGTATAAATGTATTTTGAATTTAATAGTAAGATAATAAATTATTATTAGTTGTCAATGTAAAATAATAGATTTAGCTACACCCAAGGTCATGTATTCCTTTAACTTCTTTTATTTTTCTTTTCTCTTAAATAGTCTGAATTTAGTATGGACCCAACCAGCTCAATATATACATGTTACTATGTTTGATTTGGAAAATGCTTGTCTATTAAGTATCTTGGGACTTATTTGGGTCAATTCTCAGCCATCCCAGTAGCAAGATGGAGACTTGGTCGGTTCCTAAAGGCTAACATGATGCTTTCGGATATACAATTCCATCTACTACTGTATGTCAGGAAAATATTTTTGTTACGCATATGTTTTTCTTTTGACGCAAAAATTTTGTTATATTTCGAACCAATTTTTTTCACAAATTAATTCAATTCAAATAAGCATCAAGTGTTTGCTGATTTCTCTTTAGGTATCTACCTGTAGTGATTACTTAAAGGAAATTGCCGAAGGATAATTAATTATTGTTCGGTAAATGCATGTAAACCGATTTAAAAATAATTTGAACGTTAATTAACAATCGTTCGGTACTTTCTGAATCTTTAAAGACCAATCACCTAATGATTTCGATTCACTTATATTTTCACATGTCTTTGGCACAAACGATGAAGAAGAGTTACATGATGAAGTCGAGGAAGACCCGCAACATTTGCCAGGCCCATATGGATGAATGATTTTGTCTGGCCTTAATTAGAATGAGGGCTAGATCCTCTTGCATACAAATCATACTCCATATATATGAGTGCCTTTTTTCTACAAATCTTTTATAAAACATATTTTTTTTAAAAAAAAAATGAGAAGCTGTTAGTGCTAGCTTTTGAAAAATCTCTAATACGAAGTAAGGGGGAGAAAGTAACGAAAACAAATGACAACTCGTAATGGATGATGTGTTACGGATTGTGTTCGTCACGGTGTGAATTAATACAAAATTACACACATATTAGTGAAATTATTTATAGTATTATATAATGTGTAATAACTTAAATTAAACTCATTTTCATATATTCTGAGATGGTTAAAATAAATATACCAATGACAACTTTATAACACGGTGCAACACGAAAATAGGGGATGGAAGGAATAAGGGACACGACTGACTTATCCTTATCTCTCATTCTAATCCATTTTTTCACTATAACAACGTTCTGTTTTTGAAGGTGAAAAAAACACAAGAAGGGAGAGTTGAATTGTGTTGATTTTTTTGAAACTTTTCTAAGTGTTTTTGAATTGGTCAAAATTGATGAGCTCAGAGTCTATTTGCAGCGGATATAACAAACACAAAGATATATATATATATATATATATAGAGAGAGAGAGAGAGAGAGAGAGAGAGAGAGAGAGAGAGCAGACACAAGGCAATTTATACTGGTTCCTTCTACAAACCGGGAGTAGTCCAGTCCCCTTGTACTTCCAAGGGATTTCACTATAATCACACAAGCAATAGACTTCCAATGCTCAATCACAACTGAAAGAGACTTCCAATGCTCAAGCACACAAGCAAGAGACTTCTAAAGGTTTAAAAATAAATAAGATTTGTTCTTACACTTGATATACAATCAGAGGTGTAAACAATACAATTCAGAACAAACTCTAAGACTTTAGAATTTCTAAGATACAAACTTTGATAAGAAATTCTTAATGCGCTTTTTGATTCGACATAGTAAGGACACAATTAAAATTGCATAGTCTTATTATTGTTCTTCAATTCTTTAGCTCCTTATATAGGCAATGATTTGAGAGACGTTTGAGAAGAGTGCCAGCGCATTTAGAGTCGTTGAGAAGCTTTCAAATCAAGGATGTTGGGTCTTTTCCTGATATAGATAATGTCGTTAATTAAACATTCGAAATTCCTTTGCTGAAACTAGAATTATCTGTTCATTCTTTTTGTCCTTGAAGTTCTTTGTTTGTTTCTACATGTGGTTAGATGAAGACAAACTATACTATCAGACTTTGATAGAGACAGCTAGATAAGTGGACAAATCTGACGTGGTGTCTGGGTCCCTCAAGATCTTCTGTACTTCAGCATCTGGAGGTCTTCAGAGTCTGATGAAGATCTTCAGCTTCTGAGTAGCATTCTTTCTTCTGATCTAAGACGTTGACTTCTGGTTGACCTTTCTTCAGATCTTCTACCATAGTCTTTGAGTTTCTCTTGTGCTTCTGATGCTCTTATACATATTCATACCTTGTTAAATTTTAATCTATGGTCCTGCACACTTGAACATATGTTAGCATATTCAATTGTTCTTTAATACTTTGTTATCATCAAAACCTTAGAGGAATTGTACAAAACAATTTTGTTCCAACATTTTTTGCCCACCTAACGGTTTGTCACACTCATAACAAAGTTTCTTGGTCGTATCGGTGTTTTATCATGGCCGTAATGGGTGACTCGCTGTTATTTTTCTTCTCGCGGCGTTTTAAATAATGACAACCTTTACTTAGCTAGGGTTTCACTTGGGCGGTTGTGGCATGCCTTCAAATTTGATTTTCTTGTATGGCTTATCTTCTCCTTTACCTTTGAGATTTCCTAGCTATCACATAACTTCTAGATGGTAAATTTTCAAGCAGTTCACACGCCTCTTCCAAACCCTCATTTGAGGGTAAGAATTTGGAGAAAAATTTGGTTTGTCACCAATGGGAACGAGGTGATGCAGTTTCATTAACTGTTTGGGTCCTGCTAGTTGAGGACGATGGTTCTATACGTGCTCATTTCTGAGCATAAGGAATAGACGATGTGCACGCTCTTTGGGAGAGGCGACACACATGAGTATGTAGGCGAGTGAAGGCGTGGTTAAACATGAAATATAGGTGTGTAAGGTTGTAGCAGGTGGGGCTAAAAGCAACTCGGGTTTTGTTTAAAATGGCACTAATCAAAGACCAAATTAAGATTATCTATTTAGGTGTAGTAATTAGCGAAGGAATACATGATCATCACTTTTAATAGGTATGTAACAAATACTTCACATATAGAAACGAATATACAACCTCTACATCACAGGTTATCATATGTAGGAAGAGGAATGTAATGGATATTGATCATGAATGTAAGTTTGCTTGAGTAAAATACTTTTATTCATAGGAATTGACTCACTTAAAAGAATACTTTGAACACTATAACAAGAATAATGATCTAACACTCTATCAAACATAAATTTTTTATTGATTAAAATATATGAATATGAATCTCATCAAGTTAAAGTGGGACGGGAAGATGCCTGGTTGTGTTGGCTTGAGGTTTTAGAGTGTTCTTTCTTTATGGTCTCAGATTTGATTATCTCTGGTGTCAATTTAAAGTGGGACGGAGAGAGATGAATATGAGGTGTTAATAGCAATTTCATATATAACAAATATGAAAAAGTTTTTGAAATTCTGTTTAATATTAGAAGACTTATCCTGTTATTTGACAGGATTGGAAATTCTTTTTCAAACATCAAGAAAATAGAAACTAATCTAAAACATGCAGTTCTAATTAATGTTGTAATAAACAACTTACTTGTTGAATATGTAGAGTGAGTATTTCCTAAATTAAAATTTTGTTTCACATCAACTATGTGACTAAATAAATTTAATAATATTTTGTTGATTCCTTTTTTATTTTTTTAAAATACGTTATGTATGATTAAATAATTTTACAATTAATATTATAACAAAAAGTCTTATAAGTACATCTTAGTTGGTAATTATAAGGACAATAATGTGCAGAGACCGATTTGAACTCTAGATTATCCATTTTTTGTCACTTAAAAGTGTGTGAGTCCAGCTATTTGACAAAAAAAAAATTATAAAAAAAAAAAAATCAAACAACTATGACAGCATCAATTAGTTCATTATTACACCTAAATCTAATTTTGTGTGTGTGAAATTTATTTTAAGAAATCATGATTTTTATCCCTAAATTTACGAGCAATCCTTAAATATATTGAAATTTAAAAAAATATTACCGTTCCTTCAAAAAAAAATATTACCGTGTACGTCTTTTTTAGTAATTTGATGAACCAAATGGGTTAATGAAAGACTCCTAAAGAAAAAAAGTTTAATGACAAACATATTTGAAGATCGAACTGACTAACCAATAAAAAATTTGACGATTCTTAAAAAAAACAAATTTGACGAAGAATCTCATTTAGAAAAGACATATTCGAAAAGAGTGATGCTAAGGTGCACGACCATTAAGCGTAGTTGTTCTCTTGCATGCACCACCACTAAACTTTCTTCTTCTCTTATCGGCAACTCTGCGTGGTAGTGACAGTCGACGACAACGACAAGAACACTCAAAGACAATGATGACGGCGACGATAAATACAATGACCACAACGCCGTTGTGGCATGGTAGCAACTAATGTAGTTGTGCGGTGACAAGTAAAAACGACAACGTTGACGACAATGAAGAAAACTACACCAATAACTATAGAGGCACCAAAACGACATATATAGTGGCAGAGAGGAAGTTTTAGCTTGGAATTGAGATGTTTGTGACAACACTCACAATGTTATGCAGTGGGAAAGAAATTTGGCACAATTTGCATATAGCTAGTAACGATCAATGTGGAATTTTATGTGCTGCATGGGATGGAAGTTGTGGCCTTGTGGATACAGAAAGGATGTGTTGTGCAAATTTGTGTGTTACCGTGTCGTGTGTGTTACCGTGTCGTGCCAAATAACAACGCTCATTTGAAAATAGTTTTGTAATTTTGTTGCTGACAACTTCGGTACTCATCAATAAGAGGTGGGTAACAGAATTCATGTTGAGTTGACACCAATTAAAATTATTTATTTGTTTTTTTAATTATTTTTAATGTTATATAAATACATTGTTTTGATTGGTCAAACTTAAGATGAGTAGTATTGTCCACCTTTTATTGAAGGGTAAACAAGAATTTGCCAATTTTGTTACGTTTAAACAATATAGTGACATAATTTGACACGGTCAAGAACTCAAATTGATGGTATACTCTTTTATTTTCCCAATCACTTTAATCATTGGTACTTATTAACCCATCACCAATGCTCAGAGTCGTGTATCTGAGGCCTGTAAAGAGGAGAACCATATAGAGCCCCCCAAAAAAAAACTAAAATTAATGCCCAAAAAAAAAACTCACCATAACCTTCTTCTTCTTTGAACTCATCCACTCACTAAAACGGCTTCTTAAGGGAACCTATATTCAAATATTCATTCACCTATATTGTGAGAGTCTAACCTCTTCTTTAAACCCAATTTTTATCGAGTGAAAAATGATAAAGATTTTTGTAGAAGAAAAACGACATTTTTATAAATAAGATAATTTATTAATTGTATCTCACTAATGTGATCAATTTATTACAACAATACATATCATAAAGTTTACTTGCATTAAACTGAAACAGCAAACAAGGACCCTTCCCACCTAGAAGCATCCTATCCATACCGATAGAATTAATAGAATAGAACACAAACAAACATAACAACACACACTACGAAAGTACCGTTTTGGAAATTTATGACAATAATACCACGTGACGAATCATGTTGTCCCAATTCACCAATGAAGATCCAAATGGTCCATAAGCACAATCTTGTGCCAACTCTTTCAACGTCAAAGCTTTCTCTTTCATTTCTTTACCCTTTTCTCCATCCATCAATTCCCTCACAAGACCCTCAATCTTATCTCTCTTAGCATCTTCAATCTCTAAACCAATCCCCCATTCATTACAACAAAATCTACAATTAGTTTGTTGTTCAGCAAAGAAAGGCCAACATATCATTGGAACACCACCACACACACTTTCTAACGTTGAATTCCAACCACTATGTGTCAAAAACCCTCCAATTGATGAATGACTCAAAACTTCCTCTTGTGGACACCAACTTGATAATAAACCTCTATTTTTGGTCTCTTCCAAAAATTCTTGAGGTAAAACAGCATTTTTACCACTCACAAGATCTGGTCTTAATACCCACAAAAAAGTTTTTTTACTATTAGCAAGTCCCCATGCAAATTCAACTATTTGGTCATTTGTCATAACAGTGACACTTCCAAAATTGACATAAACAACACTATTAGGTTCTTTGCTTGCTAGCCATTCTAAACAATCTGTCTCCTCTTTCCAAAGGTTGGAACCAATAGAGTTCAATTCCTCATCAGTCACATTTTTTAAGAGAAAATTAATTGGACCAATTGAATAGACTGGAGGTAAATTATTAATGGATGAGAATGCTTCTAAAACGTTGTGTTCTAATGCATCAAATGTGTTTAAAATTATTGCAGAAGCTTTTAGAGCTCTTTGACATTCACCTAATACGAAATTAAGCACAATATCATTTGGGTCTGTGGTTCTGATGAAAGTTGGGATGTCTCTTAGTCTGATTTCTTTTATGCCTGGCACCCAATCAATTGTAGTCTCCAAATACCCATTTGTTAAATAACTTGAATCTACATGTCAAACACACAAAATCCATTAGTTAAAAAATAAAAAACACCAGTCCACTCAATTAATTAAACTAATACTCCCTATGTCCCTTTATACAGGAATAGTTTACAAAAATCGCGGGTATTAAGAAAAATGTTTGAAGTAATAAATTTGTCATAAATGTATGTTGCTATTACAAAATTATTCTTTGTCTATAGAGATATTTAATGTTAACTTTTCATATTTCAAGGTGTATTGATAATATTAATGAGGGGTGTATTTGGAAAAAGAGTAATAAATGCATTTAGAAATTTGTAGATAGTCTTATATTTAAGGACGAATTTTTTTTGTAAAGTAATCTTATAAAAAAGGGACGGAGGGAGTAGGATAGAACAGCTTTTTTTTTTTATATAACTTTATGATACAACACTATTCTTAATGTTACAATTCATATCAAAATCTATCGGGAAAGAAACATGTTAAATAAAATAATTTAAAAGACTAATATGTAGAGAAAAAAATTATAAATGATATCGTTACGATAAAATAAGATAAAGAATTGCACCAAAAAAAAAGATAAAGAATAAACCGAATAACATAATTGATAGATGTTTTTGCAATAACATGAAGATTTCCATTACCCCTGGTAAATACAACTTGGTAGACCTTGTTCTTAGATTAAAAAAAAAAAGCTAAATTACACCATGAGTCCTTTAAGTTATTTAATTGTAATAAATTGGTCCTTTAAATTTTTTTCGTACCACTTACGTCCTTTAAGTTATTCAATTGTAACAAGTTGATCCTTTAAGTATTTTTTGTAACGCTTAGATCCTTTAAGTTATATAATTGTAACTTTTAGGCCCCGAATAACTTACATTTTTAATATCTAAAATACACCAAATTGTTACAGTTAAATAACTTAAAGGACTTAGTTGGTACGAAAAAAACTTAAAGGACCAATTTGTTACAATTAATTAACATAAAGGATCTAAGTGGTACAAAAGAAACTTAAAGGACCAATTTGTTACAATTAAATAACTTAAATGACCTTTTGTGTAATTTAGCCTTAAAAAAACTTGCCGGTAAAAATGTTGTACTTTTTATTTTGGTGGTGATATATATATTTTTTTGGTGGTGAAAATGTTGTACTTTTTTAATTTGACTGAAAAAATTGTACTTTTTTTCTTGAGACAAATAATTGTACTTACTGCTGGAACGGCTTAAATGTCCTGTCAGTTGTCCATCTTGTGAAATCTAAAAAGACTATTTCTCAAAATAGATATTTAAACATATCTTTTGCAACAACTATCATGATAACCTTATGTATATAGGGTTTTTTGTGAAAATAAAAGAAAGAAAAGTTGTTAACCTTATGATACATTGACAACTACCATGTCAATGTATCATAAGAGTATGTATTTTTAGGTTGTTAAAAAAGTTGTCACGTAATATATGTCAATATATTATTAACTCTTTCTCTTTTTCAATCCTCTCTTTTGTTTGATTTCAATTTCAAACCCCTCTTTAGTTAAACACCTTTAATTAGTTAGATGTCTTTGGGCTAATCATTATTTCCTCTGTTTAATATTTAGTGTTACTTTAAATAATTTCACACGGTGTAAAATAGTTTTACAGAATTATCATACTAATTATTGGGTGCTAATTACCACTATGACAATTATATAGTGGAGTATGATGAATTCGTGAGTGATATGAATTACATATTAATTTGAGGATAGAATTGAACTACAATAAATCATAATATATTATATTAAAAACATAAAATGATATTTATTTTGGAACAGTTTTCTTTTACTAATGTGATAGTCAATATGAGACCGACAAAGTTGTAATATGCAAGCAAAAAATAATGCTATTTTGGGAAAAATCTATACCCCACCTCACGAGCCTTTCTAATTGGAGCAGTAATCAATGAATTGATATTGAAGTAATACATTGCTATATATAGATAAATTTTATGTACCTTTGAGTGGTGTTAAGCCCTTTTCAACTAACTGACGAAATTGCATGTAACACATGAAGCCACAAGCACTAGTTGTCCAAAAAAGCACTTCAGGGATATTAAGTTCTTCAGCAGCATCCAAAGTAAAACTCATAACACCATCAGAAACTATGCAAGTAACAGGGGGGGTGTCTATAGCATTATTAAGTTTTGAAAGAAGTTTTTTAAAGTGAGGTAGGCAAGTTTTACTAGTGGACTCACACAAGGAAGGAATATCCTGTGTTGCATCCACATCGGACTCAGGTAGACCATCAGGAATGGTTTCAAAACGAAAAGAGGGGAGGCCATCTAGAGAATTAGGACCTCTAGCTTTAAGAAGACGTTTGTGATTGTATTCAGTGTTAACAAAGGTGACATGAAAATCACTTTTGAAATGAAGAAGCTTTGCTAGTTTAAGCATTGGGTTTATGTGACCTTGTGCTGGATATGGAACACACACAACATGAGGTTTGTTCTCTCTTTTCCCTAAAGAACCCATTGTGTTTTAGTTCTTTACAAATGTAATGATATACAAGGAGTTCTTGCTTGATGGTGTGTGAGTTTTATCTTTCCCACAACAGCTTTTATAGATGATATGAGAGAATGGTGGTTGATAGATTTTTTCTTCCACGTTTTTTTTGGTCGAATAGCTTAAAAATTTATCTTCATGGCTTTGTTTGGGAGTTTGGAGAGGAGGGGATGGAAAGACTTTGGGGGAACAGAAATATAGGGGAAAATTGATAAATCTTTCACATTTTTTGTAAGAGTATTTTTTAGAGAGTGATAAATTAATGTTTATGATTAATATATTTTAATTTTAAGAATATAATAACAACATATGTTAAATTTGAAGAATTCATATAAACTCTCTCAAACCCCCCAAAACCCTCCTCCAATATAATTTTTTAGTTCTCCAAATGAGGAGGGTTTTATATTTTGAAAAAAAATAAGCCCCTTCAATATCCTCTATTTCTTCCACTTTCTTCTTCCTTTTTTTTTCTTCTAAACCCTCCCCTCCATTCCCTTCCAAACTTGCAAACAAAGTCTAAAGGTGAATAAGTGGGGTGTCCGATGTTCGAATCCCGGCCGCTGCATATATTATGTATTATCGTTTACCAAGTGAACTCAATTTAGAGGGTTTTCTTCCACATTCTAATCATAAGTTAATAAAATATCATATTTTTATATGGATATTTTTTATGAGTTTAATTGATATGTAATATAAAATAATATTATATGCGTGTCCAATGGTATTTTTTTTTTTTTTAAAAAGCGCGTCCAATGATATTCCATCACATAAATATTTGAAGAGACTCTTATATCAAATTCGATGTCTTTCATTTTTAAATTTGCTGTATTTTTAAAATGTATATAAATTATCAAATATAAAAAGTATGAGAGAAATAAAGATTACAATTTTACATACATACGGTTGAGGAGGAAGGTAAATTGATTTATCTATGAGTTTGAGCCACTGTCGATTACTTTATAATTTTAACTATATATAAGTATATTCTTTCAAAAAAAACTATATATATATGTCGGCAAAAACTATATATAAGTATAAAATTATTTAACTTTTGTCGCTTTGTTAACAAATGCGATCGAGTGCCTCGCTGTGTGTGGTTCATTTTCATAACACGTTGCTTAATTCTATGTGTTCCTCTATTTTCTTTTTCTTTATTTAAAGTAGCGTATCTTTCCGGCGTTGCTAGGGTTACGTATTTAATAATCCTATTTGGGTTATGTATAATATTCAATAAAATTCATATATCCACATTTAAAAACATTATTTCCTCATATATAATATTGATTAAAATATATAAAATATTGATTAAAATAAATAATCAAATATTTATTTAAAATTTTATCTATCAATTTACGATTTAAAACTTCAATTATCTATTAAAAATTTGGTTACAAAAGTTTAGTTGAGCTTCTGGTGCTCACCAGGGTCATGACAGACCTCAAGTTCAAAGAGCATTTGCATAACTACTTATAGATCATCTATCAAAGATGTTCTTACATCGACTACGGCAATGGAACCCACGATCTTGCACATGACTTAACTCCTTACCAACTGAGTCAATATTCATTGAAAATTATATGTTAAATTTGATAAAAACCTATGTTGAATTTAATATAATTTAAACTGAAGTTTATTGGTGGATAAAACTGAAAAAAAAAATTAGAATTAAAATGTAAGATTATATTTAAAAAGAATAAAAAAATTTGTATGTATGTGTGTACACACACCCATACATATAATCAATTTTAATAATAATAATCTATACCGTTTATAAAGAAATAGACCGTTTTGGACTGACAGTTTCTCTTTTCAATTATACCCTTAAGCAAACTTAACCATAAGAATGTTATTTTATTAGTGTCATTCAAAAAGATAAATATTCATGTTACGTTTGTTATATTTTTTTTGAAAGATATTATATTTGTTATATTGGTGGTATCGTTGAAAAAGATAAGTATAGTTTGTTACAATATGAAAGTGCAAAATATATATTATTTATACCTATAATTTTAATCAAAATCTCATTATTTTTAATCAAAAGTTTATAAAAACTATTGTTCGTGATTTATACGCATTAGCGGAATAAAAAGAGCAGACGCACACGGAGTACCCGTCTAAACACTGGTAATAATAATAATAATAATAATAATAATAATAATAATAATAATAATAATAATAATAATAATAATAATAATAATAATAATAATAAATTTGTCACCGAAAAACAGTTGAATGGGATGATAAATGATCTCTTCAAGTTTAATCAAAGATCATGGGTTATTATGTACAAATCCAACCCTGTAAATGCAACAGTATTAAATATTTTGAGAAGAGATTTGTCAATCACTAGTGTGTTAACGCGTGCAATGCACAGGTTTTAGGCTATTTTTTTAGTCAAATATATAATATTTTTTTGCTTATTAAAAAAACAATGGTGTCCTTAAAAAAAACAATGGTGTCCTTAAAGAAACAATGCTTCAAATATTTATTTAAAGAAAAATGTGATCCTTATAGTTAATATAAATTAAATGTGATATTATATAAAAAGATTAAATGTAAAATATTTTTTAAACTAAATATTTAGATCTTATAAATATATCATCTTTCTTAGTCTGTCCTTATATATATAGTGTTACGTGTGTAGAATTTAACAAAGACATAAAAGTTGCCGATAAAAAGTATTCATGTCACATTTGTTTTAAGAAAAATTATAGAGGGAATAAAAACAAAAAAAAATTAAATGATATATTCATAACAACAAAAAATTAATTTAACTCTATTTTATATGATACGATAGTTATGGTTAAAAAATGATGGTATATTGAATTTTTACACAGACGTGATATACCAATTTCCAAATTCTACTAATTTTTCGGACAATTAAGTATATTTATCCAACTCTTTTATTTGTTGTGTGCGAAGTATGGTGAGGAGGGGGGTGGTTGTGTGTGGGTGGCGGTGGGGGTTCTGTGTGGTGGCAGAATGTGAATAATATTAGGAGGGGGGGCGGTTTGTTAGATGATCGGTGGTTGTTGGATAATATTTCTAGGCAGGTGGGGGATGGGGTCTCGTCGTTGTTTTGGAAGGATCCTTGGTTGGATGGTGTGTCTTTAGAGATTAGATATGCTAGATTATTTGATCTTGCTGAAAACAAATGTGCTACTGTTGCGGAAATGTTCTCTGGGTTGGGAGGTTAATGGTGAGGCGTGGAAGTGGAGGAGGAGACTGTTTGCGTGGGAGGAGGGGTTATTGCGTGAATGTGTGGAACAGCTTTCTTTTGTGGTTTTGCAGGTTGATGTGTCTGACAGGTGGGTCTGGAAGCTTCATTCTTCCCATAAGTACACGGTTAAAAGTGCTTATAATTACTTGACTCATTCGGAGCTGACAATTGACGACCGTTGTAACCATGTCTTATGGCTAAAGCAAATTCCGCTTAAGGTCAATATTTTTGTTTGGCGGTTGTTCCTGAACAGATTAGCAACTAAGATGAATTTGTTTAGGAGGAACATTCTGGATTATAATGAAGCTTTTTGTTCGGCTTCGTGCGGACTTATTGAGGATCAAGATCACTTGTTTTTTTCTTGTGCTTTTTATGGTGGCCTTTGACCTTTAATATCAGGATGGCTAGGCTATTCAACAACTCTACAAGGATCTTTGTTTGAACATTTACTTCAGTTTGGAGGTCTTGGGGGTTTTTCCAACAAGTCTCGTCTCGCTTATAATATTATTTGGATTTCCGCTCTTTATACCATTTGGAAGGATCGTAATTTGAGGCATTTTCACCATAAATCCGAACAACTCCTATCTTTGTTGGAAAAAGTTAAACTTCAAGCTTTTTGGTGGTTTAAATCTTCTTTTGCAGCTTTTGATTGTGATTATTCGGTTTGGAGGGTTACTCCTGTTTTCTGTCTTTAGGCTGTAACTTAGAGTTTCTTTTCGCTACTTTGTAGTGATGTTTGGTTTTGTCTTTGTAATTGTTGGACTTGGTAGCTCCCTTTGGTACTTCTTGTGCTAGAGGAGCTTGTGTTATTATTATTAATAAAATTTGTTTAGCTTCTTCAAAAAAAAAATTCACCTTTTTAAGATGGTTATGTGAGATGTCTAGGCTTAAACTCCGACCCTTGCATATATTATGCAATGTCCCTATCAACTAATTCTAGCTCACATGGATATATTTATCCAACTTATGATACTGTTATTGTATATTTTTATTTTATACTTTGATTAGTTACATAAGAACCAAAACAATAAACAATACTTGAGAAAGTACATGGGTTCAACTTAAACATTGTCAAAAACTTCTCTATAAACCACATTTGATGCTGACATGCACAACTTGTTATCCTCGTCCAAAATCAAAAACTTCATACCCTTTCTCAAAGTGACTCTAGATACCGCAACATACAACTGGACATGAGTCAATACATGCATGGGAAGATAGATTCCTACATGTGAAAGTGATTGTCCCTGACTTTTATTTATAGGTATTGCAAAACATATAAACAAAGAAAATGGTTGCCTTTCAAACTTAAACGGTAGGTCTGGATCACTTGGCACCAAATTCATCCTAGTGATCAAAACTTTGTCTCCAGTATTAGTTCCAGTTAACATAGTGTCACCAATTAGACTCTTTCCCAATACATCTACCCTGAGTCTTGTTCCATTACATAAGCCAGTGCCCTGATCAGTGTTCCTCATTAGCATTACGGGGACCCCCAACTTTAGTGTTAATTTCTGATTTGAAAGCCCAGAGCATTTGATATCATTTATGAACTCAGTTGTGAACCATTCTCCTTGTATGTCGTTGTTTTTATCTGAACGACAGGTGGAGTCACAACTGTAGTAATCTTTTTCTTCACCGGGAATCTTTGAGAGCACAAAATCATTAACATGTTGCACAAATTCTAAAGCATGAGCAAGAATTCCACACTCCTGAAAGTAGTTTGGCGTGTCAGCGTTTTGTAGTAAATTAGGATAGGAAAAATCAATCAATGATTGTAATGGATCTTCAGAATCTTGAATTAGAAGGTCTTCTGGTATCTGAATTTTAGTATTTTCATATATAGGGTCTGTTTGGCAAAAATAACGGATAGTTGATAAGCTAGCTGATAGCTTATACTTATGACTGATGGCTGATAGCGGATAGCTTATAGCTGATGACTGATGACTTATGGCTGATAAGCTAATTGAAGTGTTTGATAAAATTAGCGGTTCAACTAGCTGATAGATGTAAAATGACATAAAAGGACGTTTTTATATCATTCAATTTTTTATGAAGACAAGAACAACATACATTAATAATAATAATAATAATAATAATAATAATAATAATTATTATTATTATTATTATTATTATTACTATTATTATTATTATTATTATTATTATTATTATTATTATTATTATTTAAGAAACAATGGAGGAATGGAGGAATGGTGGAGAAGGAGAATGATGATACATAGAGAATGAAGAAGCAGTAGAACCCATTTTTATCTCTCTTTGCATGATCGTTGGTATTCCATGTATTTAATACATTTATTTTTTATTTTAAATTATAATAAAACATAAGGGGTAAAACTAGTATTTAAATTAAATAGTAAGGGTAAAAGAGGAAGAAAAAACAATAAGCTATAAGCTAAAACGCTACTTGAAATAGCGTATGAAAAATATGTTATAAGCTCCTGAAATAAGCTATAAGCTCTTGACGAAAAGACGGTTACCAAACAGGTTTTTTTTTCCCAAACAAGCTTGTAAGCTATAAGACATAAGCTTGTTTTTGTGCCTTGCCAAACAGACTCTTGGACTTCCATCTCCAATACTGTCATAAATTCTTTTACCTCTTCTTGGACTGCACTATTATTTGGTGTACTTAGCCTCAAACAAATTTTGCTTGAAATCACCTCCTAAAACAACAACCTTTTCCCCAAATGGTTTGTTCATGTTATCCTCATTTTCAGATCCCATTAAATCTCTCAATGTTTTGTCCAAAGCCTCAAAACAAAACCTGTTCATCATGGGTGTCTCGTCCCATATGATTAGTTCTGTGTGGAGAAGAAGATTAGCTCTAGGCGTCCCTAATGTAATATTGCAAGTAGAGTCTTCTTTGATAATGAAAGGGATTGCAAACGTTGAGTGGGTTGTTGGTCCCTAATTATTAACGTGTCATTGACATTAATTTTTTAATATTTGTATTAGACAATTTTTTTTTAAAGATTAGTCAAATAACTTGTTATAAACAAAAGATGTTCTGATTCTGTCAAAAAAAATGTTATTATGATATTTGGTAGTAAAGACAATTTACTACCAATTTCAGGTCAACCTGAGTTAGAATCCAAATTAACTTTTAATTAATAATTTAAGCCTTTTCATTAAAAATGGTATTAATCAAATTATATGTAGGTTAAGTACAAAAGAAGCTCTTGTCAAAATAAAATAAAGGAAGGACAAATAGTCCTTTGTAGGTTAACTTGATGCTGGTACCGAGCGGCAGTTAACTTGCGCTGGGGTTAATTGGGAAATTTCGGGGTGGAAATGAGCAAAAATGAAAGGGAAAAGAGCAATTTTCTGTGTTTTAACGTTAGCCGTAATTGAAACAATTCTAAATGAATTTGTCACACTTATTCCAATGTCAACGGAATTTTAATGTGATTTTATTGCTCGGGCCGAATAGTTTTTAGGATGCCATGTGAAAATTGTAGATGGCACATGATTAACAATTGATTTATAGTAATGTTGACACATTTTAATTTTAATCTTCCTATAAAAAGGGATTCTGAGTTATCTATAATTGCATCTTTAATTGCAAAACCAAATAATTCATGTGTGTTCTTTATATATTTTTATTTGTTCAAATTGTACTTAACTTATACTATTAACCTATATACATACTATATGTTTTTTTCAATCGCAACATCTGTCTATTTATCTATCATATAGTGTTGTCGATAACCAAAAAATTTATCATGGCATAAAGTCCCGATAACATCCCTGAGATCAACCTAGTTAAAGAATAATTTATGGTTGTTAAAAAAATAAAACAACTAAAATATTAGTGTTAGTGTATGGTAACAAAGTAAATTTGCATCACTTTATTCCTTGGGTAACTCATTTCACAATTCTTGACAAAAAAAAAACCGATTTCATAATTGTGATTAATTAGTAGTTTAAGGCATATGAATTAATGTCTTCAAAAAATAACGAAGACTGTTTACAGCCTGATCTTTTTCTTCCTAATCGACTGCAAAGTTAATTGCTAATGAAGGCAATTTAAATTTACACGATTTTTCTTCCCGATCTGGTTACAAAATTTAATTAGTATATTAAATCAGTAAATTAACTCTGTAATTCTTAATGTTTTATCGACACTAATTTTTTTCATGAAATAGCGTCACACATGCTTGAACTTGAACACACTCATGAGCACTCTTTCTCCCCACTATTAATAACTCATATATCTACTCAATAATTTTTAATTTTTAATTTTTAATAACTCATATATCTACTCAATATCAATAAGTTTTATATATTTTTTTTGAAAGAATTAATAGGTTTTAGATGAATGAGTGTATTTCATGAATTGCCTTACACTATTATATATACGTTTGAAATTTGTTTTTTTAATGGTAAGATAAAAACAAAAAACATCAATAGTGTGTTAATTAAGAAAATACTTTATGGGAAGACAAACAATCCTTTTTTATTTTTTTATACATAGTTTCATTATTTTTTAATTTAATGTTAATATATACATATTACTGTCGCAGTCCAAAAAAAAAATAAAGTAATCAAACACATAATTTGGGGAACATAAAACATAAAATTTATTTAAGTTTGTGTCTCTTAGTCATATTGTAAAGTTGAGACAATATCTATCTGATGTTGTCATGACTTCGACTTCTTGTATTTCATTGATACTAACTCGAAAATTATACATCATATAGACAACCCCTTCTTTCAAAGAAAGTTTGTTTCCAACCATTGCATGAATTTTGTAACCCTGCATGTGAAAATAATAATAAAGTATTCATATAACATACCGACATTTTATAAATGACGACAACTTAATACTATCATAATATAAAATGTAAAACGCACATAGTTCCATTAAAATCAATTGATTATCATAGCTTGACAATTCTAGCAAGAAAAAAAAAAACATTAGCAAAAAAACAACAATGAGGGTGACTGGTAGGCAAACTGTAGATGACATATTGACATTGCAAATTGTAATGTGATTTTATTTAATTTTATTGCGATTTAAATGCCAATTTCAACACAATTTTAATGTAAATTTGTTAAAGAATAAGTCAAAACCATTCTATTTTTAATGTCATTTGAATTTCTACCAAAAAACATTATCGACGAAAAAGTCAAAACAGTTACTACTTCCGTTCCTTTTTAATTGTCACTTTTTGACATTTTACACAAATCAAGATAATCAATAAATATTACTACTTTTGATACAATAATTTATAATTTTACTAAAATAGTCTTATTCATTTAATATTTCATTTCATATATTTCTCTTTCCGCAATAAATAACTAAGGGTAATATTGGTAAAAAAACATTTAATATTGCATTGAACTTTGAAAGTGACAGTTAAATAGGAACAAAATTTTTCTCCAAAAGAGACACTTAAAAAAGAACGGAGGGAGTAAACTTTAATGACATTAAAATTTCATTTGATTGGTTTCCTTTATGATTTTTTTTTTGTTTGAATGGTTTGTAAAATGAGGACATGTGTCATTGGCTTTGATAGAAAACATTAGAATGTCATGTGGATTGAATATTTGGAATATGTTCAAATGTATGAATAAGAGATAGAAGATTATGGTCCTACCCCGTTTGAGTGATTAATCTCTATAATTATACGCAGATGATATCCGGTTCACACAAAAAATATATCTTTCAAATAAATTAATAGTTAAAGTAGTGATTATTAGAGATGACAAAAAAGTTATAAGCATTATATGCACGGATAAACTCACCATGAGCGTAAAATAGATAGCTTAACTCATACATGTAGATAAAATGCATTGATACTTTAAGTACTCTCAATTAATGGATACAAATATGAAAGTAATAATATCCCTACTCGGAGTTTATAATGATAATTTAGATATGTAGTTTCTTGAGCTATTTATACTACATAAAAAACATGTTTTTAAATTAAAAAATTGTGTTAGCAAAACATGTGCATAATAATATAAAAGGTCTTCTCCTCACAAAAAAAAAATGGTCTTACTAATCAGTGCCTCGAGAGCATTGGTTAAATAATCCATTAATAAAAACTTTTTCTTGAACATATAATTAGTTTTTACTTTTTGTCTTACCAATATTAACACCATTTTTTGATGCAAACTTACTAATTTTAACACTTTCACCAATGGCTCAAAAGAACTCATTAGCATTCTCCTAATATAAATACATAATTAAATAATATATTTAAAAAATTAAAATTAAACTTACTGAATCAAATTATTTTATAGTTAACAATTGAATCCAATTATGATGCTAAAAGATAAAGAAGTGATAACTAATTACGCCCCATTTAAAATTTGGATCCAAAGATAATATCTTGAAATGTGTAGGTGGTTTAAATTTGATGTATATTGTTGAAATATTTTTGTTAGATAAAAATATTTATTTTTTCTCTCAAAAAATATTAATTTTGTAAACAGATCAAAATTTTGAAAATTAATATGGGAGAGGCCACATACACTAAAAAAGATATAATTTTTTAAATTTGAATTTAGACTAAATAATAAAATTTATGAAAAAATATATGTTAAAATAAAAGGGGTATATGTGTTTAGGGAGTTATTGACACTTGGATTTTGATATCGTGTTGGCGGTCGATCCATTCGCCAATTTAAAACCCTAATGTTCTTGTCAAATGTTCATTTGTTATATTCTTTTAACTTGGTTTCGCACCCATACGCGGGTTATTAGTTGGGTTGCGCCCGTATGTTAGGATAAGTTAAAGTTGGTCCACTCGATCTGTTTTTATTACGATGTACTCCCATTTGGGTTATACCCGTGCCAGATCTTATGTCAACCCCAATCTTTTTACCTCTTTATTTTAATTTATTTTATTTTTTGTTTTGCCTAAAAAAGAGATTAAATATAATTAAAATTTAAGCGTATTTTGTTTAAATGTTTACGCTACTTCAAACATCAAATGAAATATTTAGCAGATAGTATCAAATTAATATATGTATTTTGGTGTGATATTTATGCTAAATAAAAAATAAATTTTGATAAATAAACAAATAAATTAAAATTTACATGGAGTGACATAAATAAAAAAACAAAATAAATATATAATATTTTTTAGTTTATTTTATTAAATTTATAATATCGTTTTTTAAGGAAAATATATAACATTGTTTAAATTTAAAATTAAGATTAAAAAAATTTGTCTAAAGGATTATAGTTAAATAATTTATTAAAAAAATACTGTAAAATAAAATTAGAAAATTTAATAAGTAGATTGTTGAGATATTTGTGCCACATAAAATATTTGAAATTATATAAAAACTTAAATAAAATGTTTAGTGGATAAGATCAAATTAAAATATGAAGTTTGTTGAAATATTCATGCCAAATAAAATATCGGTTTTAAAAAACAAACTAAAAATATTGAGAATAAATGTGGAAGTGACATGTGGCATAAAAAACCTTACGTTATATATATACTATACTATTGATTTTTACCCTAACTCAACTTCTTTTTTTCATTTATTTTCTTTCTTCATTTCACCATAGCACCTCCGGTCCCTTTGTCCTGGCTTTGCCAACGCATATATTCTGATTTTTAAATAACACTATCAAATTATACAAATAAATTAAGTTCATTATTTACACTGTCAAATATATAATGAACTATGAATGTATTCTAAAAGTAATACTAGACCGGAAAAATAAAATCCAATAAATCTCTTTAGAAAATCTCAGGTCCTAACCATACAAACTAATGGTAGGGTGAACCACTCATAAAAGAGACAAAGAGAACCCTATTTTCTCTAGAAAGCAACTCCAAGACCAGATTTTGATATCACCCATGACCTCCGAAGCCTTTGGTTGTTTTCAGGAAAAAAAATTACTATATACACAATATATAATTTTTCCAACCAATTTTTCTGTCTAAGCTCTTGGTGGAAATTATGTAATTTTTCTTTTTTGCACCTATTAAATCCATTTTGACGTAAATTGACGACACTTTCATTTAGGTACCGTTTGACCCGACTTTTTTTTAATTCTCTACAATTTTAAGGAGAAGGTAGGCCAAACACAATATCTATTAAGTACTTATTAAAAAAATATTTTAAACATTTTTTCCCTTCAAAAAATATTTTAACATTTTTTTATTTATTATATATTTGTACAATATTTTGCCAAACAACTTTTAACTTAAAAATAGTTTTAAAACTAAAAAAAATAATAAAGTAACAAAACAACTTTAACTTCTTTCTTAAAGCCCTTAATTTTAACTTTGTTTTAAAGTACCTTTTGGACTGTAAAAAAGTCAGGTCAAACGATGCCTTAATATAAAAGTTCGTATTAATGTTAATTATTTTTCTATTTTCTTTTTTACACATTACATTTTTTTTTTAATTTCACAATTCGATAACTTATTTTTTATACAAATATATAATTTTTATTTGACAAAAATAAAACGATATTCATTCATTTAAATTGATAGAGTATATCATTCAACATCACTAAAAACACAAATGACGAAACTACTAAGAAACTCACAACACCCACATTAATAGTATACAACAAAAAAATGTTTACAAATAATATGATAAAATTAAAGTCACGGGAATACTAATGCCTCCGGATCTACAACGTTGACTCTCAAATCATTGATTGAATAACTAATGTTTCAATATGAACCAAATGAACACAGCAATAAGACGGAAAATCAAACAACACCGCACAAGACGCCGAACAACACAACACCACATTCAGACGACGAAATCACGAAGAAAAAAAAAACTAGATCTATACGAATATCACTTGTTTAGATTGAATCATAGAGAAAAATATGAAGATATATATAAATATAAAAAAAATATCTAATTTTTTTTTGTACAAATCTAAATACATATTTAACTAGTAGGACCATAAATACAAATGTTTCAGTTGAACCATAAATACAAATGTTTCTTATGGTGCATGCATTTGATTAAGAAAAATAAAATAAGGGATTGGACATGACAATTTTCGTTGTATCTATTTGATTTAAAATCTATTCGAGAGTTGACTAAACATGAGTAAGAAACTGAACAAAAATATAAATTTGTGTCTCTCACTAAAACAATAAATCAACTTTTTATTTCAGGTGTAAGCTATCTAAAATACCAAAATATATACACACATTTATTTTTGAAAGGACACGTTCTTTATTTCTATTCCATATCCTTTCTTAATATTTGCATTCATAAACATTTGTATATGTAAATTATAAAGGGTATAATAGTAAAAGTTAACTTATTTTATTCGTATTGTTCATTATACGTCGTATAAGAGTAAGACACAAAGTTATTCAGCAACTTAAAAGAATTTTCTTATACTGTTATGTCCATTTCTCATCCTTTTACTAATCAAACATACCATTGGATTTGTTTAAATATATTTTGATAGAATTATAGTTTTTCTATTTTATGAATTATAGTTTTTCTAACAATTTCAAATATTTTTGTCGGTTGAACTATGACTTACAAAGAATAACGAAATCACATTTATTGTTCAATTGAATTTCGTCACGCATTGATCGATCAATTGCTGCTTCATCTTGTTGGTATTAAGCCGTGTTGTTCTTTGCTTGTGTCATTACATCCGTGTGGGTTTGCTCGATTATTGGTGTTTATTTTTCAACTTCCTTTCAATTGATGATTCTAATCACAATTAGGTTCGTTAACATTGGTCAACCACAATGTCACAAGTGGTTTTCTTCTTTCTTTTTCACAAAGATTTTTTGTTTTTTCGTACGCTTGTGACATTATGGTTGACTAATAATGTCACATGACATTAGCACTTCAATGTCACCCGAGTGCTACTCTTTGATCCCACCAATCAAGTGTCCAATCACGTGACAATTATTAGCTTCCTATTCGATAGCTACTTGTGAGAAGGCGTTTACAGCAGGTTTTCAGTAGGCTTAACCAATCAATGACCTGCTTGTTTCATGGCTGATTAATTAATTCTATAAAAAGATGATTAACTGGCAGTGGTGTACAGGACCTTAGTTCAGGGGTGCAGAGTTTTTAACGCAATAAATATTATATATAACTTCTTCTGTTTTAAATATAAACAAAAGTCAAAATGGATATGGTCTTAATTTCGATTAAATATGTTTTGATTTTTGCTTATATTTAAAATTAGAGGGAGTATTATTTCAAAAAAAATTTAGAGGGAGTATATATACTATTTTTTCTAGCCAAGTAACTGAGTTCAAATCGTTAATGACTTTCGTATAAAGACATATCGTTTCAAAGAATTTGAGCTTGATTATTTATTAAACATGATTTTTTTGTTAGATTTTACTTACCTCCCGATCAAACTTCAGATTATCATAATCTCATCTCCTAGCAATCAAAGACTTAACACTAAAAATAATTGTAATTTTTTCTTTTTGTTTTACCGTTTTTACCCTATTTAATCACTAATTTTTTAAAATAATCACATACCTTTTCACATTATAAATTTAATGGTTAGCACGGAAGTTAAACATCAAAATAGAAAGAACATCACCATTAGGTACTAATTGATTATAGTCATAGTTTTCTTAGTTGATTATAGGCATATTCTCTTGAGATGAGAAAAAAAAGAATAATAGGAAAGTAAAAAATATAAGAGAAAAAAAATTTGCTAAACAAAATTTAGGAGAAAAAATATTATGAGTTAATATATTTTTTCCTATAAAAAATTAACTCATAATATCTCCTAATACATAATATATCTGTGAACCTCTTAAATAACAATCTACTTAGCCTAGTGGCAATGTCCACTAAAGTCAGCTTTCGGGGACATGCATGAAAGTTCGATTCCATAGAGTCCCCTTTCAATTTTTTTGCATTAGAAAAGTTTATTAAATTATAATATTTCAAAGTTTAAGGTGTGCAGATGCAAACACTGGTCTACAAACATTAGTCCAGACACACAGGAAAACTGACACATAGGTTTGAAATCGTCTGACGAGTATCCCCTAAGGCTTTGTTTGCGAGTTTGGTGGGGAAGGGAAGGAAGGGTTTTGATGGTGAGAAATATAGAGGGAAATAGAGAAATCTTTCATACTTTTTGAAAGAATATTTTTTTAGAGAATGATAAACTAATGCTTATGATTCATATATTTTTAATATTAAGAATATTATAACAACATAGAATAAATTTGAAGAATTCATATAAACCCTCCAAAATCTCCTCCAATACAACTTTTTAGTTCCCCCAAACGAGGAAGGTTTTGTATTATGAAGAAAAATTAACCCTCTAAAACTCTCCCCTCCCAATGTACTCTATTTCTTCCACTTGCTCCTTCCTTTTTTCCAAAACTCTTTCTTCCTTTCCCTTCCAAACTCATAAACAAAGCCTAAGAGTATTGGCAAAAAAGGTTATGGTATGAAATTACATTCGGAGTAGGTACAACACTCATAATTGACGAGGCCACAAGAAACAAAATATTTGGTCATCACACACTGATATTAGTTGATATTTATTTTTTGAAGAAGCTAAATTAGCCTACTTAAATGACACTGGGTACAACACTCATAATAGACGAAGCCACAAGAAACAAATTATTTGGTCACACGGATATTGGTGGATATTTTTTTTTTTTGAAGAAGCTAAATTAGCCCACTTAAATTGACACCGGGAACAATCAAACATGATACCTTAAAGAGGAGTACATTACAAGGTCTCAAGCAAACACCATCAGGTCAACCCAAGTGGGTTGGATATTTGTGGATAATGATCTCTCTTAGCGTATCTTGGAAGATATTTTGGTGGAACACAATGCTTTTGCATGTGTGTGTCGAAGTGGGAATTTTTTTCTGACTGACCTAGTTATGAAAATATATCAACTCTACCCTAAGTTCGGACGGAAGAACTTGTTTGATCCAGACCATCCATCAATATAGCTGACATTGATCGTAGAAGAACTTGTGGGTCATGAGTTTGTGTTGGTGGTGGTGGAAAGTTTTGGAGATGCGTTGGTTGAGGGGATAATGTTGTACTGAATGATGGTTGTAGTGGGGTTGGATATGTTGGGTTATTTTGGGATATTGACGGTTGTGGTGGTGGTGTTGGGTAGGTTGGCAGTTGTCGTGAGTTGTTATGGTGGATTGGCGGTTGTGGTGTGAGTGGGTGGTTTAGTTGTTCAATAGGATTCACCATTAGTCCTTTCTTCAAAAGAAACAAAACAACCTTGTATGCAAGCATAAACATTAGATTGTCATGGTGATTTGGTTGAAGCTCAAAAGGAAAAGGTGGGTTCCCCTAACACATGATCTTTTTTCATACCTCAGTTATCTAACACTTCTTGAAGCACAACCCACCAAGGATATTGGTCGCCGACCTTCAAGGTTTTAAGTTATATTTCTAAATGTCGGTTGGTTCTGGTGTTGTATCTTGTGTGATTCCAAATTAAAGCGCCGATCAATTCGTTTGGTGCATTTCCACCATATGGAAGCATATCAAATAGGTGTTTGTTGACCATATGGCGGTATCCAGTATAACTTTGTGTTGAAATTCACAATAAGGCCTCCAAATGAACTGGAATATAAGATGTCGGTTAGTGTGTGAAAAAAAGTGTGTATATTTACATTACATTGTGAGGTTCTGTGTGGTCGATCTTGTTTCTAGAATCTTGGTTATCATGGGAAGTGCATTGAGAATATAGGTACACTTACTTATTTGTGAATGGGTAAGTTGTTGGTATATATGATCTTGGAGAGATGTTAGTAATTTGAGACCATGCCCACACTTGCAGTAGTATGACACATCTACCCATTGAATTTCTCCCCTTCGAAGATGTGTCACACATGCTTCAGTAAAAAATAGCCAAACAAGCCGCACCTTAACTATATTTTTTTAATTGAGTCAAAATATTTGAATAGCGCCGAATATCTCACTTGTACTTGGTGCGTGTCTCGGGCAAGATTTGGTATCCTAGTAGGTAAAATATGTACGTTCTAACATACCTTATTTTTTGTTCCTCAGTTAGCCGCTCGTCATGGCCACATATATCTTTAACCCGTAACTTTAACCATTTAAGTTAAGACAATAACCCTCTAGATGTTTTTTTTAGGGACTACTCCCGACAATTCTTCATTGGGAGATTCTACACCTACATATTTTTCACCATATACTGCTAATCCTTAAACATGCAGACCTAATAATAATCTAAAATCTTCCAATGTAACATCCGGCTGGCTCCCTTACGGGCTGGCCTCCCTATCTTTCAAGGACCGAGATGTACTCATGGTCTTCTCCACCCCCCATGTGGAGTTTTTGCCTTCCGTGGGAATCAAACTCTGTACCTGGGGCCTAAGTACAAGTTCAATGCATTCCCACTACCAATTGAGCTAAAAAAGGCGTCTTTTTTGTAACATCCGGCTGGCTCCCTTACGGGCTGGCCTCCCTATCTTTCAAGGACTGAGATGTACTCATGGTCTTCTCCACCCCCCATGTGGAGTTTTTGCCTTCCGTGGGAATCGAACTCTGTACATGGGGCCTAAGTACAAGTTCAATGCATTCCCACTACCAATTAGCTCAATTGGTAGTGGGAATGCATTGAACTTGTACTTAGGCCCCAGGTACAGAGTTCGATTCCCACGGAAGGCAAAAACTCCACATGGCTCAATTGGTAGTGGGAATGCATTGAACTTGTACTTAGGCCCCAGGTACAGAGTTCGATTCCCACGGAAGGCAAAAACTCCACATGGGGGGTGGAGAAGATCATGAGTACATCTCGGTCCTTGAAAGATATGGAGGTCAGCCCGTAAGGGAGTCAGCCGGATGTTACATCCAACGTTATTATGCATTCACCAGTTGGAAGAAAAAAGTGAGTTTCGGGTCTCCAACTTTCAAGTAAGCAATAATTAAATTGCGATAGATGAAAAATTTTGAATTGACTTTTTCACTTCAAATTATACTCATAAACAAATTTGACTATAAGAATATTATTTTGTTCTTTAAAAATAAAAAAACTATTTTGTTGGTGTCAATAAAAAAGATAAAAATTTATACTATATTTGTTTTTTTAGGAGATTATATTTGTTATATTGGTGGTATTATTGAAAAAGATAATTATTGTTTGATACAATATGAAAATGCAAAAATCCTATTATCTATACCTAGAATTTTAATCAAAATCAAACTAATTTTAATCAAAATTCATAAAAGTTATTGTTCGTAATTTATACATATTAACGCAATAAAAAAGCGAACATAACATTAGTTTTTATATAATAAATTATCGACGTCATTATTATTTTGGCTTGGGTTTCCTTCTTGGTTAATGTAGTGCAGGCATCACAATTAATACTTAAATGAATGTTAGAGATATTCTCTTTTCAACACTCTCTTTAACACTCATTCTCTTATTGGATGAAACCAATGCATGACCCACAACTTTAAGTGGAACTCATTTTTAAAGTGTGAGACCCATCATGATTTAAGTCAATAAAAAAATGAGTGTTGGAGATAGTGTTGAAAATACTAGTACAATACTTGTGTATATCTTATGGATAGTTATTCATGAAGGATATGCAAGGAATAAAATTTCTTACGTGTAATTTACACACATAAAATGTAATTTATCACCGTTAAATTTATTTTTTCATTCAAATGATGAAATATCACACTTTACTTTTATTTTATGCAAATTACATATAAGATGATCCATTCTAAAGTCTAGTAGTTGATAGTTAAGGGAATGACTAGTCAAGCAACGATGGGAAAGATAAAAGAAAAATCAAATGATTGCTATATTTTTTTAAGAAAAAAAAAATCGAATGATTGCTCGTCTCGGTTTTTGTGTTTTTAATCATTGTTTTTGTCATGTAATGCTTGACCTTCAAGGCAAAGGCTACCGTAGAAGACCTTAGTAGGTCTCTCATCGTAAAAGACTTGTTTTTTTTTTTTTTAAAATGCTATGTTTAGTATAAAAAAATATATGGTTTTGACAGAAAAAATGTATGGTCTGATGTCAGACTTATAAAAAATGCACGGTCTAGTAAAAAAACGCACAGTTTAGTAAAAAAATGTACGAACCGTGCAAAAATTACAAATAGAAAAAATGCATCAGACCGTGCACTTTTCAGTTTTTTAGTTGAAAAAGTGCACGGTCTGATGTCACACCGTGCACTTTTCACTTTTCAGTTTTTTTAAAAAAAATTCATAGTCTTTTACGGTAGGAGACCTAATGCAGTCTCCCATCGTAAACGGCGCCGACCTTCAATGAATTCATGATTTTGTGCAAAAGATTTGATTTCACATATATAATTATACTCTTTTCGGTCCTTATTACAAGAAGAAAAATAAAAAAACATCCAAACCAATACAATTATTAATTAATATAACTTTTTTAATATTTTTACAACTACTCTCATTAAAAATTGTGAAACATTAAATACATTTACAAATATTAAAAAGAAAAACATTAGATTAGGAGTAGAAAAGTTTTTTAAACAATAACTTCATCTTAAAAGTTGTGACATTTTCTTATAAATAAAACCATAAATTTTTTTTGAAAATTTTCTTATATGGAGTATTTTATTTAATTATTTGAAAAAGATAAATAATACAAATGATCCCTAATTTGTCCGAGATTTCATGAAGTGTTTCAGATCTATTGGTAATGAAAAACGCGACAAGCTAACTGCCCTCAATCCATTATCGTCAAATCCTTCTATGTGTCACTGTCGAAACACCTGCACCCATTGAACTCTATCACTAACTTTAATAATTTTGGTCCTACAAAATCTTCCAGCACAAATCCATGTGAATAAAAATATGAAGATATATAGTTACTCCCCTTAAAATGAATGGTTAGAGGGAATTCAAGTTTGATTTTTATCGGAACAATTTTGATTAAATTTATTTATCTTTGAACGGACTATAAATTATTATGACACCTTTTCCTATGAACTAAATAGTTTACCCCAAAAAGAAAACAGGTAATCACATTTCATTGCCCGATTGATATTTTTGAAAGAGTTTTGTTAACCGGTGTTTCCGGGACGCTCTTTAAGGATTTTAAAAGAAGAAATTATTTTATACAAAAGTCAAATATTTCGATTTCCAATGCATTGATTACACATATTTTCATAAAAAATTACTATTTAAATGTCTTAAAGAGTGCCCCCATGGGCACTCGTTAACATTTTCCTTTTAAAAAAAAGTCTTACTAACGAGTGTCTTTAGATTAAGAACATTGATTATATGTGACAACAAGATGGTTACTTATTTTTATTTTTGAGAGGACAACATGGTTACTTCTATCTTTTCTTTATAGAAAGGAAATTAGAACTAGCCAACAACTCTAGGGGAACAGCCTCCTCTCGAGGGATCAAAGCATCAAGCAAATAGGGGAAATATTATGTCTTTGCAATCATATCTCCATTCCGTATTTACTACCCAACCGTTCAAGATAGGGTGTCCTAACTTCAAAATTTATGAAGGAAAGGTTTGTAGACAATTCATGCTGGCCAATCAAAGCAAGCCAGAATTTGACTTCACAAAAATTCATCAAGGCTTCAAAATTGAGAAACTTCACTTCTCTCAATCGGTTGAATCATCATTAAGTATTGGGTCATGCGCCCCCGTCTCTTTGTAAATGTTGTCGGCAATTTTCAAGAAAGTAATTCCTCCGTTTAATATATTTCCGTTCTTTTTTAATTGTCATTTTTTTGATGTTTTACATAAACCAATACAATTATTAAATGTTACTACTTTTGATACAATAATGTATATTTTTACTATAATAGTCTTATTCATTTAATATCTCATTTCATATATTTCTATCACCGCAATAAATAACTAAATGTAATATTGGTAAAACAACATTTAATGTTGCATTGAACTTTGAAAATGACAGTTAAAATTGAACAACATTTTTCTCTAAAAGAAACACTTAAAAAAGAACGGATGGAGTATTAACTTCACATTTGAGTTCTACGTGGTTCTTACATAAATATTCCATTAATTGGATTAAATTCAAAAGTAAAAGGGTCAAATATGTTTTTAATATCCCTATAAATATATATAATTTTCGTTTTAGTCTCTGTAAAAAATTTATTCGACTTTTAGTCCTACAAAAGTTTTTTATTTTCACTTTTGGAGCATCCTTTTAAGTAAACTCGTATGTATAATTCATATTTTTGAATAAATATTTACAGAAAAGTTTATAATATTATAAGAATCTCTCCCAAAAAATATTAGAATTTTTTAACTAAACTTGAATTAAATATGAATTTATATATTTTTAGAGGTTAAAAATTCATATTTAATTCTTGTTTTGTTAAAAAATTCTAATTTTTTTGAACATATTCTTACAATATACTACACATTTTTGCATAATTTTATTAAAAAATACTTGAGTTGACTTTAAAATAGGGACCAAAAGTGGTGTTTGAAAATTTGAAATATTTATAGGGACCAAAAACTTATTTAACCAAAGTAAAATTAGTCGAGAAATGCTAACGAGTATCTTTGGGGGTACTCTTTAAAACCTTTAAATAGTAATGTTTTATGAAAGAGAACTGTTAACGAGTGTTTCCACGACACTCTTTAAGACCTTTATATGGTAACTTTTTATGAAAATTTGTGTATTCAATGCATTAAAAATTAAAATATTTGATTTTTTTATAGAATAATCTTTTATTTTAGAATCCTTAAAGTGTGCATGTGAGCACTCATTCGCAAGGCCCAAATTAATATCATTTATATAATACTCATTAATTGTAGTTAATGAAGTAGTTAAATTGAGTGAAATTCAATAAATAAAGGTATATTATTGAAAAAAATAAATAAATGTTACATGTGTATTCTAAAATGACAATCGTTTTGATAGAGAGAAAAAAAAAGCATTAGTGACATTTATTATATAGAAGGAGTATTCGGTTGTGTTAATTTTAAGGGTCTTGCTAACTTGTGGGCACAAGATAAGAAACTAAAAGTAGAAATTTAATGTAACAAAAAATAAATAAATTTAATCTTGAAAATTTTGCATTCATAATATTAAAAGTTAAAAAAAACTTATATTTTCAATGCCACATTTATTTTTTAATTCTATTTTTAGATCCTTATCTTGTTAACATTTTCCTAATTTTAATGATAAAAATGAGTTTTCATTTCCTAAACACTTTAATTAATTGCAGTTAGTAGATCGAAATACAAATATACTACAGTTACAATCAATATGACACAAATAAATATTGTATATTTATAATGAGACGGAGTGAATAGTAACAAGCGTTCTATTACAATTTGTTTGTGGGGTGAAGCAGGATAATTTGTTTGTACTGTCTCTCTTCTCTTACTCTTTGTTTATCTTTTGTTCTGATTTGTTAAAACTTTTCAAAAAATAATTTTAAAAAAACCAACGCAATTCAACCCCCTTATTGTGTTTTTCTCACCTTCACATTGTTCTTGAGAAACACATTTAGCAAGACAACACTTCAATCTATTAGCAAGAAATTTGGAGATCATTTTATACAATACATTGCAAAGACATATAGGAGTCAGATCTTTCATTGACATCGGGTTCTCACGTTTAGGAATAAGAAAAATATTAGTTTCATTGAGATTTATAGGAAAATAACCTCTATCCAACCAATGGGTAGTAGAAAAAAAAACTATGTAGAGTTTCTCATTGGTCACAAGAATTCGCCTCACCGGAAGCAAAAGTCAAACGCGCAATCGTTTGGATTCGATTTCTTGGTCTCAATCTGGTTTACTATGATGATAGTTTCTTGCTTGCCATGGCCTCTGCCATTGGTCGTCCCATAAAAGTGGATAACAATATTTTGAAAATGGAGCGTGGAAGATTTGCACGCGTGTGTGTGGGGGTTGATCTCACTCTCCCGGTTGTTGGTAAAATTTGGCTCAACGATCATTGGTACAAGGTGCAATATGAAGGTCTTTATATCATTAGCACAACGTGTGGATGTTATGGCCATCTTCACCACGACTGCACTGAGAAGAAAAATGAAGCGACAATGTCTAATGGTAGTGGCACTCAATAAACTAACTCTATTTCCAAGTCCGACTCTTCTAATAATGCTCAAAACCACATGCAAACATGGTATGTTCTGGAAAATCAGGTAGCGGAACCCCCTCTAATATCCCTAATAATGAGGAGAATAATTTGCATGGAGAGTAGTTAACTGTCACGAGGAGAAAAAAGCAAGTTTTTAATGGTATTTAAAATACTATTTCACATTCTAACCGATTTGAGACCCTCTCAAATTTGACCCACACAGAAAGATAAAAGACACACCCCTCACCCATTGCCTCCTAGACCACGTGCTCATGAAGTGGAACGACCCAACAAAAGCTCGACCGACCCCAAACGTCGCAGAACCCAACAAGTCCATGATGATCAAGTCATGAAGCCTCAACAACAAGTATTAAGCCTTGAAAAACTTCCTATGCACTAACCAATCTCTACCCTTGGAAACACTCCTAATGCTAATTTACACAAAGATAATAACATACCTACTACGTTTAAACAAGATCAACACAAAATAATTTCCACCACTTCTTCACCTAGGCTTGGTAATCCTTCACAATTATCACCCCTTAACCTTTCCCACAAAGTCATTCCCTCCACACACCAAGGAGAAAAATTGGCCAATATTAAATATGTCCCTTCTGATGATCATCATAAGCATAAAAAACCAAATAATCTTGATATTCTTGAAGAAGATGGCCCATCCTACGTCGGGGACCAACATGCAATCAAATCGATCGATGACAAGAGAAGTCCTTAGGATATGGCATTAACAGGTATCTCTAGCGCCATGGAAACGACATAGTGTAATTATCATACTTTCCCTTAATTCCTATAAAATTATTTATGGATGAATTCCTAGATTTATCTATCTTTACATGGAATATTAGGGGAGCTGTGAATAGGGAAGTGAAGCGTCAAACCCGTGTTCTTATTCTTCGTTATCGTCCGTTATGGGTTGCTATTCTGGAAACACATTGTCAGTTTGGTCTAGTTGTGAATTTTTGGAATTCTCTTGGCTATGAGCAGTGTACAATTTCTGCAGCCCAAGGTCAGATTGGGGGTGTTTGGTTGTTGAAATCACATGATTTTCCTTATGTTATTGATGTTGTGGATATTTATTACCAAGCTATCACAGTGTCAGTAACCCACAAAGGTAGACTTTGGTATTTTTCAGCCGTTTATGCTTGCCCTTATCTTTGTGGTCGTCAACAACTATGGGATTATTTGGCTAGTCTCCGGACACACATAGATGGTCCTTGTCTCCTTATGGGAGACTTTAATGAGATTGTTTTTCTCTTTGAAGTTAAAGGTGGTGTTTTTTTTTTGTGAATCCCACTGATAAATTCTCCGAGGTCATTGAAAAATGTCGTCTTATTGACCTTGGCACTACAAGAAGCTTGTATACTTGGTATAGAAAAGAATCGGGGGGTTCTAAAGATTGTTAAGCGTTTGGGTCGAGCTTTGGGTGATACTACATGTAGAACCTTGTTCCCTGATGCTTATGTCGAAATCTTGCTTCACAACTATTCTGACCATAGGGCGATTTTGTTACGAGGTCAAGGTTCAATACCAGAGAGGACTTCCAGCCCCTTTCGCTTCCAAGCTTGTTAGCTTACCTACGATGATTATCCTACTGTAGTCAATAATGCTTGGAAGAATGAGGACCATATATCACTGCTAGTCTTAACAGGGTTCGAGACGACTCTTTGATTTTCAACAAAGAGGTGTTTGGAAACATATTCAAGAGAAAGAAAGATATCGAGAAACAACTTCAGCATGTGTAGAAGATGATTGAGAGAGTGGATTCTATTCATTTCAACATGGAAGAGGCTAATCTTCAGAAAATGTACCAGGAAGTTCTCAAACAGAAGAACTCCTTTGGTACCAAAAGTCCAGAGAGAAGTGGGTGAAATTCGGCGATAGGAACAACAAGATTTTTCATACACAAACTATTATCCGTAGAAAGAGAAATAAAATTCAAGGATTACATTTGGATGATGGAACTTGGTGCACTGATGAGATGCAACTTCGGGATGTAGCTATCGATTTTTATAGTAAACTTTTTCAGAATGATGCTGAAGTTTACCCTCAAAGCCTGAAGTAGAGCTTTTACCATCCCTTAACTCTTAAGGGAGGAACTCTCTTATCAATCAAGTGACTAAGGTTGAGGTTTGCAATGCTATGTTCTCTATGCAATCTTTTAAATCCCCTGGACCTGATGGATTCCAACCTCTCTTCTTTAAACGCTTCTGGGATGTAGTAGGGGAAGATGTTTGGAAGTATGTGATGCAATCTTTTAGCACTGGATATATTGATGATAAAATTGCAGAGACATTACTGATTCTTATTCCAAAAGAGAACAATCCTACAAGACTTAAGAACTTCTGGCCCATTAGTCTTTGTAATGTAATCTTCAAAGTCATCACCAAGGTCCTTGTTAACTGTATCCGTCCCTTCCTTGATGATTTGACTGGTCCCTTTCAAAGTAGCTTTATTTTCGGGAGAGGTACAACTGATAATGTGATTTAGGTCAGGAAGTCGTCCATCATATGCATACCTTTAAAATTGACTTAGAAAATGCCTATGATAAACTGGATTGGAAGTTTCTTGAACTTACTTTGACGGAATTCAATTTTCCCACACCCATTGTCTCTTTGATTATGAATTGTGTGAAAGCCATAAACCTTTCTATATTGTGGAATGGTGCAAAAACAGACATGTTCAAGCCGTCAAGGGGCCTTCAACAAGGTGATCCACTATCTCCATATCTATTTGTTTTGTGCATGGAGAAATTAGCATTGAGCATTCAAAGCATGGTCCAACAAGGGATTTGGTGTCTAGTACATTTATCTCATAAAGGTTCGGGTTTATCTCACCTTCTTTTGCTGACGATGTTCTTCTCTTTTGTGAGGCCACTCTAGATCAAACTAAAGTGGTGATGGACACCTTAAATGAGTTTTGTATTGCTTCTGGTATGAAAGTAAATGTCTTAAAGTCTAAGGCTATGTCTTCTAAGAGAGTGCATAAGAGTGTTAAACGAAGTATTAAAGAAATCTCATATATCTGTTTCATGGCCAATTTGGGGCACTGCTTGGGTTTTCTGTTGATACAAGGTCGAGCTACCAAAGATACTTATGATTATATTTTAGAGAAGATGCATAGAAGACTCTCAACTTGGAAAGGTAATCTCCTTAATAAAGCAGGGTGGGTTTGCTTAGTCAAGTCAGTTACTACGGCAATGCCTATATATACTATGCAGATGCATTATTTGCCCACATATATTTGTGATAAGATCGACAGAGTCACAAAGAGCTTTATTTGGGGTGGCACAGGTCGTAATCAGAAGTGGAATAGAGTTAAGTGGTCTACTGTTACTTCCCCTAAGAAATTTGGAGGCCTCGTTATTAGGGAAGCTAGATTATCTAATATTTCTCTTCTTGGGAAGTTAGTTTGGAACCTTCTTTATGATCCTCAAAAACTTTGGGTGAGGGTTTTATCTCACAAGTACATAAAAGGTGGCGACATTTGAAACATTAAAGCTAAAGGAAACATTTCTCTAATCTGGCATTTGATGATGATATTCAGGATAGATGGGTTTGAGAAGCTTCTCAAACATGAAGGTATTCTTGTTATACAACATATAGTTGGCTTTTATCTCGTTATAGAGAGTTTAATGATAACGAAAGTTGGGATTGGATTTGGAAATTGTCAATTCCGGCCAAGGTGCAACATTTCCTATGGCTTTGCATGCACAATGCGATCCCAACTAACAAGCTTTGACATCACTGCAACTTGGCAACTTCTCTTGTCTGCCAGTGATGTGGAACACACGATGAAGATGTGCTTAACTGCCTTAGAGATTGTGCTCCATCGAAGAAAGTTTGACAACTAATATGTAGTGTTAATCAGCCATACTTCTTCAGCTTCACATCCTTGAAAGCATGGTTACAAACTATGTCTAAAGGATCTTTTGGTAAAATGTTTGCAATAACCATTTGGTAGATCTGGCTCTTCAGAAATAATCATATTCTTGGCGACAAGCAATGGAAAACCTAAAATGTCATTCATTTTATAGACATTATGCATACCGACCTATCTTATGTCAATATTCACTCCTTTGAGCACCACATTAAGCGTCACATGGTTAAATGGATCCCACCTCAAGATGGATGTTTTAAGTTGAATATTGATGGAAGTTGTGGTGCTTCCGGTGATATTTGTTCTGGAGGTTTACTTCGTGATGACAAGGGAAATTGGATAGCTAGATTCTCTTCTAATGAGGGGCAGGGGGATGTACTTTTTGCTGAGCTATTTGGGGTTTACCATGGTTTAATGTTGGTAATCAACAACTCTGTTCAACGAGTTATTTGCGAAACAGATTCTTTAGAAGTCCTCTGTCTTCTTCAAGATTCGGATCACTCCCATATGCATGTATATGCTTCTTTGTTGGTGAAGATTTTTGGGTTAAAGGAGCATATTCCTAACATTTCTTTCCAACATGTGCTTCGAGAGGGCAACCATTTCGCAGATTTCTTGGCCAAGCTCGGGCGCTCTTCAAGATTAGGTGTGACTTTTTGGCAGGCTCCCCATCGAAGTTGAAGTCAGTGTTGAGGCTTGATGCCCAAGACTGAACCCTATTTTAGGGTTTTTTTTTCTTTTCTTCTTATTTTTGTCATTCTACAAAAAAAAAATCCTGGCAATTTCCTAACCGTCAATTTGTTGGGAGGTTTCCTTGCCTAATGTTCAATCACCTATTTTCCGATCTCGGCTAACATGATATTTATTTTGTAGGTTTAAACACATTTTAATCTAATTGTTTTGGTCTCAAATAATTTTTTTGATGTTTATCTATTAATTGTTTTTTAATTTCATATTTAGTCGGTCGACATACTAGTCGAGTGAAAGTTGAGATTATGTAGAATTTATTTTTAAATAAATGTTGTTTCCATACATTTAATTACGTAATATTTTTTATGCTTGATTTTGAGAAAAAAAAATTAACTCATTTTACTTTATTTATTTTAAACACTTTCGAGTAGAGGGTGTCAGAGACTTGCTCATTTTGTTGTCTTGTATAGAGTGGAGACAAACAAATGATAGATTGAAACCTATATGTTTGTTTATCAATGGAAGTGTTCAAAATCATGCATGTTTTTAATATATTAGGAGGAAACAAAAAGAAGCAAAGAAACCAACTTAAAAAGTTCTATGACGAACTAAACCAGAAGCGTATGTCAGGAACTCATGGAAGTCTCAGTTGGATGGTTGACCTAAACTTTGAAAGACTCATTTGAAAGAGCTCTATTATGAATATAAAGAATTGAATGAAAATCAATGATGCTCATTAATTATTGAAGCTATTACAAGATGTATATATACACACACATTGTTCTCAATGTTAGCTTATCATGTATGACATTTCTAACTCTAGTTGTCTAAGTAGATTACTTGCTACACCAGTAATCACCTTCTAACTGTTCTTAACAAATTGTCATTTAGTATCCAGCTTATGGTGCAATATCCCCCCGTAAAGTTGGAGGTTGATAAATGTCTATCATCCCCAACATGGATAGTAGTGTATGAAATGGCCAAGGATGTAAAGACTTAATAAAGAAATCTGCAATTTGATCCTTGTAAGAAACTTAGAGGAGCTTCAAATTTTTAGCTTGTAGTTTCTCTATTTTAGATTCTGTATCCATGATGAACAAGCAAAGATGTCAGGTTTTCATACCACTTTTTGCTAGCTTGCTTAAAACCATAGCGAAATTTGATGAGCTTGAAAACTTGATTTGGCTTGTCGGGTTCAACCCCAAGGGGTATAGTCATATAGACATCTTGCAATTCACCATGCAAGAAAGCATTATTCACATCAAGTTGATGAATAAACCAATTATTGATTATAACCCTTTGCAACCAATATATCTTTAAATTACTCCAAAGAACAATCGTCATGCTGCAAGATCTTGTAAACCCATATGCAACCAATAGGTTTCACATTTGGTGGTAAATCAACAAGTTTCCTAATTCCCGTTCTTTCAAGAGCACTAAGCTCAGCTTTCATTGCTTAGTTCCAACAATCAAGTTTACTTGCCTCAACATAAGTTTTAGGTTCAGTGATGGTGGAAATATACGAAGCAAAATGACAATGAGGGTTAGATAAATTATGAAAATACATGTATTTGGATATAGGATACAAAGATGAATGATGGGTATGCTTGCAAGAATTAGAAAATGTACAACAATTATCATTTTGCAAGTTTGATGGTGCATTCTTAACTCCAGAAGATTCTCTGTCGGGGAGTTGGTTAGAAATGGAATTAGATGGTGCATGAAATGATGGAATAAATGGATTGTTAGTAGGAAAAGAAGAAGGATATGGATCATCTATAATAGCAAGTTGAAATATTGGTCAAGGAGAAGGTTGAAAAGGAAACTAATCCCAATCAGAGGTAATGGAGAAAGAAGGCTTTCGATATGTTCATAAATTATAACATTACTGGAAATGAATATTTCTCTTGAGTGTAAATCTAATCGAACAAATCCTTTGAAACCTGACTCGTATCCTAAGAAAACAGACTTTCTGGCTCTATGATCTAGTTTGGTATCATGACTATCAGGGGCGTTCTTGAGCGGGTGCAAACAGCTCTATGGAGTTGTGCCTCCAATTTATGGAGGCCTCAATTTTTTTTTGTATGAGGCCCAAACTATTGGAATATATATTGGCTTTTACTTTTCCCACCCTATGTCATTCTCGCGCGCCCTATTTTTTTCCCAGATTACCCTTTGTTTGGATTTTATAATTCCGGACACAGTTTGTATTATAAAATCCTAAACATTCTTAAGTTGTTGGAACATAGAGCACCTTGGAGATGTTTGTGAAAATCTCTGTGAAACTACACTTCGGATTTTATAATACGAAATCCTTTTATAGATTTCGTATTATATAATCCGAAACAAGCCAAACACCCCAGAAAAACATAACTTTGGCGTAAAAAATGTAAAAAAATGACCAGTTCGGATTTTACCATACAAAATGTCATTAATCATTCCAGATTATATAATCCGAAATGTATCAGGACAGAAACAGAAGCTGTGTTTTTTCTCTGATACATACAGATTATGTAATCTTGTGAAATAAACATGCATTCTTGAATAAATAACAAAAAATGTTGTAATTGAAACGATAAGAAACAACATGACACAACACAATTTTCAAACATTAAAATTAATACTAAAATTATCCATAAGTTACAAACCAATTGTTGAGACATAAAATTCAAAATTAATGATTACAACACCATAAAACTAAAATTAAGTAAAACTAAGCCCAGCCACCCCTACCTCCAACATCACGCCTACGGCGATAAACTCGCCCTCCATGAACCTTCGCCAGGATAGCTTCCGAATGGCGCCACTGATCAGACCCTTGCTCCACCACACCACTGGATATGACGGCATAGGCATGGTCTCTGATACGACCCAACCTTCCGGTCAGCACCAGGTACCCCTGCTCTCCGTCATGCACAACAACAATCTCATCAAGGGCCTCCTGCTCGGGTGGCCTCGGGACCTGAACAGCCTTGTCTAGAAGAATGACGGGTGGAAGTAAGATGGAATAAAACCATCTGATATATCCCTATGAAGTCTCCATACTAGTCATAGCAGCGATCCCCAAGTCCCAGGCTGTTAGCATATGATCAAGGTAGTGCGCATATACGTGGATGATCTCCGTCAAGGCCGTATGGGGAGATGCACTGTCGCATGGATGTCTCGGGATGGTCTGGAGATACCAAAACTGACGTAGCACCCGCTTCGGCAGATATCTCACCCTACGAGAACCGTATCTGAGCCATCTAGAGTAAAGGTTGATCTGCTCAAAGGGAGATACGTCACGGTGTGCCTTATAAGGGGACATGACAACACCCGCCAGATCCAGCTGATCCAGATGCGTCATGTACTCGTCTAGTGAAGACAGACCCCTGAGCGGCAGTTAGATCTTGACACATAGACATGCTTTCTGATAACCACCCCATGCATCCCTGGCACCCATGCCCCTGAAATGCTGAAACACCCAAGCCTGCAACAAAGTCAACAACATATAAATATACAAACAATGAACACATAGAAATGAATAAATATACAGGCATGTTTATTTATACCTGCAACAAAGATAAGTAGCTTGCAAGCTGCTTGGTCTTGTAATGCCAGACATTGTTTAACTCCCTGTATAGGTGTGCAAGGGCAACAACTCCCCATGCATAATCAGAGACAAGCTCCAAGTCTCTAAAGTACCTCAAGCAGGCAACATCCACATAGTGGGCGCTCTTGTCAGTGAAGAGCGTGATACCCACCAAGTAGAGCAAATATATGAGGAGAGACTGGTCCCGCTTCTGCTGCATCTCAACCAAATTACCAGCATAGTAGGCCTCATGTGCCTCCTGAAGACGCTCCTTGAAAGCATCCTTCAAGAAGCTAAACCGAGCATGACTCCCTTTTGTCTTCTTAACCTCGTACCATGCCTCCCCCACATCAACCCTTAGCAACTCCATCATCAACTCAACAACCTCAGTCATGGTCATACTCTCGTGGGACAAGAGCATACCCTCAATGGGGAGATGCAGCAAACAGGACACATCATAAAGTGTCACTGTCATCTCCCCACAAATGTCGAACATAGGCCGTGGTCAATCTGGCTATAGCTGGTATCCTGCAGCCACTGAAGACCGGTGTCTCTCAGGCCATCCTTAAACCATTGTGCTGCCATCCGCGCCCTGTTTGGTTTATGAATTGCCTCAATCTTCTTCTCGTTGTTCACACACTTCAAATTGTCACGCCACTGCAAAAATTAAAGACAAAAAATTAACATCAGTTTCACAATAATCGGAATAATACATGACAAAAATTAACAACAGTTTACAATCATTATTAAAACAACATAGAAATTCAATTTTCAATAAATAAACGGTGTAGTGTCTTACCACACCATTAGCCGCCATCCTGGCCACGTGAACATAGAACTTCGTCAGCACTGTCAAGTCGTGTGGGCCACCAGGATAGTCCTCAAGCTCCTCTGGCTCTAGCTCCGGTACACGGTCCTACTGCTCGTCATGATCCACCTCCACCTCCTGGTCACCCTCCACCTGCTCCTCCATCTCTATCTGAGGCTCGTACTGTGGCTCAGCATAGTTCCCCTATGATGTTCCCTCACCATCAGCACCAACACGATGTGCCCTTCCCATGCCCCTGCCCCTACCACGCCTGGGCTCTCCCCTCTCCGCTTGCAACCTCTCCATACACTCCCTCCTAACAGAAGCATGCATCACTGTTCTTTGACCACTGGTGCGCTCAACAGGTTGTTCCATACTTGTAACATGCATAAAAGTGTTAAGTACTATCAACAGAAATACACAAAAGTAAAAAAATCTTCATACTGGTACAATTCAGATTATAAAATTGAAACTTCAACAATCCAGTTTCAGCTTGGCCTCCAATTTGATAACTCATTTTAGTAGCTAAAAAGTTGATAAAAATATTCGTTTGAAGTTGTATTTTCATATTATTGATTAGAATATAGATTTATTTTTGTTTTAGTTACAATTATGATTATTTTTAATATTTACGAATGTTATTTTCAATTTAAATAGAAGATTGTTCTTAAAAAATTATGTGTTTATTTCATTAGGGGCCTATTTTTTTTATGAGAGCTTGGTCTCCAATTTTATAGGGACGGCCCTGATGACTTTGTAAAGTAGAAGCATAAGAAAGAGAACTAAAAACTTTGAAAACTGATTTTTCAGGTATGTTATTATAGAGTAACTGAAAAGGAAACTTATTTTGTAAAATGGGTGTGGTCACTCTATTGATGAGAAAAAAATGCATGAAGAACAACATATGATCAAAAAGACTTGGGTAACTTAGATTGAAAAAGTAAAGTCCCCCAACATTCATAATAAGTTAATGTTTACTTTCAACTCTCCCATTTTGTTGGAGAGTCTCAACACAATATTCCTGGTGAGATATACCCTTAGAAGCATAAAAAGAGGATTTAAGAAACTCTAGGCCATTATCAGTTCTGATAAAGTTAGGGGTTATGTAGTATTGGTTTTTAATCATGATTATGAAATTCTGAAAATGTAATGTTACTTCAGATTTAGTTTTGAGTAATATAACCCACACAAACCTACTAAAATCATCAACAATGGTTAAGAAGTATCTATGACTATGAACATATGCAATAGAAAGGGGACCTCAATATCAAAGTGAAGTAATTCAAATTTAGAAGTAGCATGAGAATTGCTAATATTATAAGTTTTTTTTTTTTTTTGCAAAGTAGCAAATATTACACACAACTTTATTATCACCGGTAATTTTTGGATACAAATGGCCTCAACCCCAAATTGAATTGTTACTTGTCCTCAAGGAACAAACTTGTTTAATGAAAAATGACAGTAAAATAACAGACTTACCTTACCAATGATAACCTCAAAGTTCATCTCTTGACCGGCATTATGATGAGTCGGTTTGTTTGACCAACAACCGTATCCACAACTTCTCGCAAATATTTGAAAAAGGTTTCCCACAGTCGACATGCATGTCTGTCATATTATCATTGGCTTGAAAAGTTTCTAAACTATCAATCAAAGTCAATATCAAGTACACAGTTTAAGGTCGTTATAGGTTATAACGTGGCTTATGTGAATGTGAGATAATTTTTGGAAAAGTAGGTTTATACAAACAAACACAGTTAAACATATCCTACATTGTTAGAAAGTGGAAACATTTTTAATCCAAATACCCTCAAAATCAACACGAGTACTAGAGACCATTTTTTTTTTAAAATGAGACGTTTTTACACGATTGCCTCGACTTATTTTCTTCTTCTTCTTGTTTCTTTTTTGTTTTTTTACACACTTAGTTTGTTTATTTATCATTTTTTAAGAGAATTTTTTTTTTAAATCTCGAGTTCTCTAGTACCCCTACCCCAAACTTTAACGTTGCTAGTTCCAACAACAACCCCAAACTTAAAATTCAGCATAGACATGAGACATAACATAGCCTAACTCCAACACAAAAATTTGGTCAAATTCTCCTAAGGTTTCTAGGCTTGTAATGCAGTTTGTCACCGAACAAAGGGGTCTAGTCCTAAAGGCTCAAATTAAATTGGCTTTACAAAGGATAAATATAATCATTGAAATTCAGGTAGGCTCAAAAAGGCTCTAAGTACCAAACACTTTGTTTAGTGTGTACAAAATCTGACCAATCAACAAATAAAGAAAAATTGCAAGTTCTAGAAATGACAGTTGCATGGAACACTCATATATGTGAAAATTGAAAAATAGAATATGGCTTAACCTTACAAGTTTAGATTTCTGGAAGTTGTGGCTACCTAACATTCCAAATGCAGTACACTTTCCCTTGAATTGCAATGCAACCTTCCACCTCCTTATGAACTTTGATGTTACCATTGGTGGAACAAACTATTATCAAACTGGAAAATTTCAAGAAACAAGAAAATTCATTAATATTAAACAAGCAAACAATAATACTCTTAGAAAAAGGGAATCAAACTGATACGATTGACATCTGACAAAGACGAGTTATTGAAAAAAAACACTGATGTGGACTTAATTTTTTTTTCTTTTCCAATTTAAAACCAATTCACCCAAAAGTCTTCTTTATTGGCCAACAGCGTAACATTTAAGTCACCAATGTTTTCTTCTTTTTGATCATCGCTTATGGACACACTAACAACCTTCAACTATATAATAATTAGAGTAATAATTTACTCTTTGATTCAATAAATTAAAAAACAACAATTTATTCAAAATAACTTTAAATTAAATTGTAAACTAATAGAAATAGAATAAAACTTAATTAAAAATACTCTAAAAGTATGGTATGACATACCGTCATCACCCACACAAACCTACTAAAATCATCAACAATGGTTAAGAAGTATCTATGACCATTAACAGATGCAATAGAAAGGGGACCTCAATATCAAAGTGAAGTAATTCAAATTTAGAAGTAGCATGAGAATTGCTAATATTATAAGGTTTTTTTTTTTTTTTTGCAAAGTGGCAAATATTACACACAACTTTATTATCACCAGTAATTTTTGGATACAAACACTACTACAGAAATGGCTTTTTACATCAGTTGGAAATGACTTTTTACATCAGTTGCCAACCGATGTAAGGTGGCTTGATGTAGTATGTGCACATCTTTTCACATCGGGTACGAACTGTTGTGAAAACTTATTTTCTACATCAGTTCTATCTTCCACTGTTGTAATAGACGTACTTTAAAATTTGACAACGGGGTTTCCACATCAGGTATAAGGTAAGCACTAATGTAAAATATGTATTTTTCACATCAGTTCTAAAATCCACTGTTGCGAAATCAATATTTTTTTTAAATTGCTTAATAAATAAGCTTAACACCTGCTCTTTTCTTTTATATTAAAAATATAAAAACAAATATGGATAATTTTAATGCCAAAAAGGAAGTTATATTATCTAATTTGATATTACATAATCAATCCGCAACTTTCCACATCAATATTCCAAAATATATTAAAAAAAAATACATATCAATACAATATAGCTAGGAAGTTATATTAAAGCATGCAATATCAATATTCAGCCATATAACATCTTTGGGCAGAATCTTTTAAAAAAAATACAACAGCAAAATAATCATTGTATCTATGCCACCATATAAGCATAGCCACAACATCGCAGCCATAAGCACCGGCAATTTCATCTCATCTCAGCCATATCAGAATCAATTCCCAGCTGCAAAAAAAAAAACAATTGAAAAAATTATCTCAGCTGTAGAATTTGGTTTAGAAATAGAAATTAAACATAAGCACCAACAATTTCAATAAAGTTCGTTCTTAGTTGAGCAAAAATAGATTATCTTCAAATAGTACTCTAGTTTTCACAAAAAAGAAGATAAACAAACTACATATAAATCAAATCCTGAACTTTGAAACATACCATATAAATCCTAAGCTTTAAACAAGTCAAGAAAACAAGTTGCCCATTGGTTTCGCAAATCATATAAATCATCCTCTGTTAATGCCGTTGGATCATGGAATACCTACAATGTGTATAAGTAATTAATACCAATAAGGATATGTTTATTTTTGGCAATACATATAGTCTAAACATTAAGTTATCATAAAATGAAAATACCTCCATCCAAGACTTAGTAATATTAGCAGAGATAATATCTAGCATATTCTTCATCACATAGTATCCACAATCATTGCCATTAGGTTGCTTTCTTGGCTACAAACGAATGGACATTTTTATATAGTGAATAGATATTAAAAAAAACAACAAATTTCATTTATGAACGTAAAAATGACAGAATATACACCACACTTACTTTAGGACGATACCTTTGAGGCTTTTTTCTATTGCCCTGAGCTAACTGATGAATCTCAAAAGCTCTAAGTCAAAAAATTTTTAAAAGAAGTAAGTTATACATTTTAATGATACATAGGAAATAATATATCAAATGCAACATAAAATATACACTTACTTCGAAACAATCTTAATCATTGCTTCATTAAGATCTTGGTGCAATGAACATAGGACAACTAAAATATTGTCCTTAGGACAAATAATTATTAACTGCCAGTGTCCTCTGCACGCGTGGAATAACAATTATTAAGGTTTAAGCTATCAAAGATAAATAAGAAAAAACACTAATTTATATATACTTACGAATATAGATATGGTGCTAAGTAACACACTTTGTTCAAATCACGCAACCTAGTTTGTATGTATCTCTGAACTTTATTTTTAGTCTTGGGATCAGTTGGATTAAAACTCAAGTTAACTGGGTCCAAAATTCCAAACACATCTGATCTATTTCTTTCGATACAGAGACGATGCATACACCTAGATAAATTTGAAATTAACACTTAAATATTGAATTGATGAGATATATATATACCACTAATCCATATTGATAACAGTAAAAAAAATGTACTTACGTGGACCAAAGTTGTAGAATAGAAAGGTCAAGCCAAGCTTTAGCAAGTAATGAAATTTTAAGTGAAGCTAGTTTTTATTGTTTATTCAACCATACACTGACAATTTGAATGCAACAATTAAATAATGCTCAAAAACTTACTCTGCATGCAGCAGGGCGATGGTGAGGGTTTTGGCAATAGCGAGGGTTCATGAGTGGTGAAATAGCCAGTTTTGATAAAATCAGTGAAACAGGTGCAGTTTCAGCCTTCCATGAGAGTCTGAAGGGCACATATTGGATCAATTTCAGTCACAATCACATGAGCTCCAACCTGCTTCAAAGCAACAACACAACCCTTTCCAACATCTCCATATCCACAGACAACACCAACCTTCCCAGCAATCATAACATCAGTAGCCCTCATCAAACCATCTAGAAGTGAGTGACAACATCCATACAAGTTGTCAAACTGTTACAAAACCACATATCAAAAGAAGCTTAAAAACATAAAATTCGTCAGATCAAAACATTCCACAGTACCCAAAACACAACAACCACATTCACATCATACTTAACAATAACCACACAAACGTAACAACACAAATTAAATAACATATCCATTTGTTAAACCCAAGATCAAAACATGCCATACCATAATTAACCATTATGGACCCAAAACACCACACACACACACACACACACGTAACTTACACACATTCCATTTGTTAAATCCAAGATCATTATCATTTGAACACAATTACACATACCAAACTTAGTTCAAGACATTCATCAAACAATTGGCAGATTCAAAACCAAATACTCAAATTCACACTACACATAAACTCAATCTCACAATACTTCTTTCAGAACACCCATATCCAAAATCAAATACTCAATTTCAAACAACATACACTCTCATCCTCACGAACGTACACAACAAAAACTAAACCTGAATCCAACCCAATACCTAACACGTGAAAAATCATAAATTTTTACTTAAAATAACACAAACCTACTGACCTTACTATAATTAGCATATGGAATATTAAAAAACAAAACAAAATAAATGGATCTAGTTTTCACTGACCTTTCTCTTGGTGACATATTCATTCACGTTAATGGCAGGGAACAATAGAGTCCATTAGCTCGCACCTGATAAATTTGAGAAAATGACCCATTAGACTTGATTTTTCGGCAACGAAGAAGAGCCTGATGAAAAAAAAACAAGTAAGAGGGTATAATTAGAATTAAAAAAAAAAGCAAAGAAAGGGAAACAGAGGAAATACCAATCCGTAGTCTGTAATAAGATTGTTGTGTCCGATTGTAGCCATAAGGGAAGAAAACTGAATCGATCTGAAGCGAAGAGAGAAACGAGAACCCAAAAGACGAAAGCTTAGAGCATTGAAGGTAGCGATTAAGAGGTATATGGAGAGGGAGAGAAGAAGGAGGCAGACGAAAGAACAGGATCTGAAGTGAAAACCTAGAGTTGAGAGGGTGAGAGGGAAGGAAGATTGGGGAATGAAAGATGAGATGGGATCTAAAAGAATCACAAACCAATCCTTTTCCTATTGGTAAAGAGAAGTTACACAAAATTGCGAAATTGCCACCACTTTGATTTCCCCTCGGTTAAAAAATCCACTGAGGGGAAATGTCATAGATTATTTAGTTTTCCCCTCAGCTACTTGTTTCTGCCGATGTGAAAGATAAATCAAACTTCACTAAAATTTCTAAAATGCCACCGTGTTATCTTTCCCCTCAGTTATTTTGTTCACTGATGTTAAAACCCTGATGTGGAATGTATATTTTCTAGTAGTGAAATGGCCTAACCTAATCATCTTATGAGAGTTCACATCCTGTATTACACACTTATGATAAGAAAAGTTAACATGACAAGTTAAAGAATGAAACAGTTTGGAAACAATAATCAAATTAACCTTTAAAACAGGAGAATACAAAACAAGATTAATATGAAATTTTGGGTGGTTGTGGGTGGGGGTAGAGGATCCATCAGAAGAACTTCGCAACTAGAAGCATTCACAAAGAGATTGTGGATAAATAATTGTATAAGTAGCCACAAGAGAATAAACCTTTTTTATGGGAGGGTAGAGGATCCATCAAAAGAGCTTGGCTTTTAACAAAAGAAAACTAATCGTTTAAACCAGTAAGAAACTAAATGACTTAATCTTCCATGCGCTGATTTCTTGTAGTATGCATTGCTTCGCGCCTACATTGTGGTAAGCAAGAGCAACAAGGCATAGGACAATGAGAATTCAACTATTCCCATAGAGATTTCAACTCTGAAGTAATAAAGTATTGATTTGGAACGTTTCTTCAATTTGTTGATAGAAGAACACAAGGAAGAAACTTGTATACGATCAACCTTAGAAAATCGTTCATTTAAAGTGTGTTTGGATGATGGAATATTTTGAGGTAATGTAATGTTTTGAGGGAATTCAAATATTTTTAGATGAATTCCATTGTTTGGATAATAATATGGAGAATTTTCAAAATGATGGAAATTTATGAAGTATTTTGTTTAAGTTAAATTTAAAGAATTTCAAATGACACCTAAAAAGCTAAGAATTTCAAATTTCTTCGTTCTTATAATTTTTTTAATTTTGCATTTCGGTCTTCAAACTTTCCAAAATTTTCAAATTGACCCCAATAAATTTACAAAAAATTGCAATTTGACCCCTAATATTTTTTGGAAATTACAAATTAACCCCTAATAATTTGAACACCATACCTCTCTAAAATAAATATGGTGTTCAAATTACCCAATCAGCATCCTTTGCTTACACACAAAACCATGAATCAAACTTCACTTATCCCTCTATATAAACTCCTGAGCTAACGTTAAATGCGAGCTAACACCACTAAACTCTGAAGCATTTATAATGACATATAAGAAAACTTTATTTTAGCCTCAGATTTTAGCGTCGGCCACAGACACAGACGTCTTAGAGTCGGTCAAACGCACTCTACATGTATTTATGATTATTTTTTTAATAATATTAGAGTGGGCCTAACCGAGGCAACACGTTAGGGGACCCACATATGGCTTTTTAAAAGAGGATTAGAGTCGGCCTAGCCGACTCTATTCTTTTTTCTAATAAAAGTTTAATTTTTTTATATAATTACTATAAAGCTTTATTTATTCAAGTCAACAAAAATTTTACCCTAAATTTTTTCCCATACTTTTTTCCCTCTCTTCACTCAGTAAAAAAAAAACAAAAATCTTTTCCCTCTCTTTTTTTCACACTTACTCACCAAAAAAATTAAATCACTTATCAAAATAATCTACACCACTCATTTAATCCCTAATTCTTTTTTCACTTCCTTATCCATCTCAACTCTTTTTTCATCAGACTTTTCACTTCCTTCATCGTCCAAAAACACCATGCACAATGTTCACCCTTATTCCCTAATTCATCTCAATCATTCACCATGCCTTTCTTAATCGTTCATAATGCTCTTAACAGCTTAATCGTTCAAGTTCACCGTTAACCCTTCATCCTTAATCGCTCAACTTCTCTTTCAGCACTCAGTTTCTCCTCTCCTTCAATCAAAAATTTCACAGTCTGATTCAACCTTATTGCTCAACTTCTTCTTCTGTGAGTGTTCATCTGATTCAACCTTCAATCGTTAACTCTTCTTGTTTTTTTTTCTTTGATAATCTGCTCCTCTCATCAGTCTCCATACCCTTTTACAAATTCAACTCAAAATTTGATATTGATATTTGTTTTTGCAGCGTAAATGTAAAAAAAGGGATGGGTCAATTACAAATTTCTTAATTTTTCAGCTTATAACAACAAAGGTATGTGACCTTTGACAAATTATGATTTTTTTATATATAATTTATTAATCCCTGCTTGTTATAGTGTATTGAGAATTCCTATTGTGTTGTCTCTTTATTGGGTTTTGAGATTGATTATGATGTTACAAACTTTAATTAAAAGATGGATTTTTTTTTAAATATAAGGTTTTTTTAATAGGAAAAGAAACTCTCAAATCTGAATTATGAAGTTTTTTCGACTCTGAAGTTATGTTTGGTATAGTTGTTTACTGAGTTTGTTTGTCAAATAAAGAGTTTGCTTGTGATTTACCCAACGATTCAAAACACAATTACGTTGAAACAAGGTTTAAGGCAACATATTGATGAAACAACTGGAGATGGTGTGCAAGATGTTGATGGAGGAACAATACTTAAGTTGTGGATCGAGTCTGCAGGGGGTCGTACCGTTGTCAAGTTTATGGTACAACAGACTTGTTTGTCAACCTTCGGCGTAGGTGCACATCATTTACTCAAAAATCTCAAAATCATCATGGTTCCATGTATGAGATGTCTTTGCAGGCGGAGAGGGCAGCAAGAGTTAGAGCTGAGGAGAAGGCTGATAATGCATTGGCTCAATCTCAAGTTGCTATAGACCTAAACAAGGAATTGATGATGCAAATGGTTGAATTAAAAAAATTATTTATGGAGCGCGAGCATCATTCAAGTAATGGATCATGTAGTGCCACCCAACCTCTTTCACATCCTCATTATGATGATAACTTGGACGACCAATCATTGCATAACGACTCCTGACCTTAGTTGTTTCAGACTAATTTTTAGTACTAGAACGACTTTTTTTGGACGTGCTTATTTTGTTGGTAATCTATTATGACATGAGCATGCTATTGTGGTGTAACTTTGATATTTTGTAGTTTTGGGATATTTTGTAGTATCACAACAGCAGTTAAACTGAATGTGTTTCTTATGTTAGCATAATATTACTTTTTGTAGCTTATTTGATGTGTTGACTAGTTTATTGACATTACGGGCAAACATGATATCAAGTGAAATATTTAGCAGATTTGTTGTATTGTTTTGCAAAACAGGGTATGAAACGAAATGATTTGCATATTTCTGGTTCAGTTTTGTCAAATAGGGTATACAGTAAAAATAGCAACAAAAAAAACTAGCGTCCACCATATCAACTCTACAAATTCCTTTGACTTTTATGATCTTGACTTTAGCATCCGTTGGACCGACTCTAATGAATAACCTTGACTTTTAGAATTTGATTTTAGAGTCGGCCAAACCGACTCTAAGATTTAGTTGACTTTTGTTTGACTGTAGAGTTGGTTGGCCGACTCTAAAAGATTTAGTTGACTGGTTTAAAGTTGACTTTAGCGTTAGTGCAGCCGACTCTAAATTTTATAGTTAGCGTCGGTCTGGCAAACTCTAAATGAATTTGTTGACTTTTTGATTTTGAATTTAATAGCCTCGGCTGCGTGAAGAGTCGGTTTTAGACTCGGCTAAACCGACACTATTTTAGCCTCGGAGGACACATAGCCCACTCTACCCAGTAGCTTCAAATTTTTTAGCCTGCCCCCGACCCCGACTCTAATCCGACGCTAATTGAGTATTAGCGTCGGTTTTTTCCATGTTAGAGTGGGTTTTTGGCCGACGCTAAAACGCTGTTTTGTTGTAGTGTTCTTCTACCTTCATTTCGATCATTTTTCGGCCTTCTCCCACTAAAGTAAAAGCATCAACGTCTCCATATCTTCATCCTCTACAAAACCTACTCGCTTTCCACCACGCCGGAGTTGCACCACCGCGTCGGAATTCACTCTTCACCGCGCCGGGGTCGCTATCAGAAGCTTCTTTTATTTTTCAAGGTTAATGGTTATTTTCAGCTTTTGTATCCTCATTTATAATATTGAACCATTCATTGTTATTCATTTTGATCTTTGTTTGGTTTTTTGTTTATTCATTTACGGACAGAATCGCAAGGGCTTCAAATTTTATCGGCAAACTCCAAGTCACCGCTCTTTGATTGGTACCATTTACACATAACCTTTGATATCAGGTATGATTCTCGAATTTCTTCAATCAGTTTTATGTTTTTAATTTGATTTTCGTGTTGATTTTAATTTTGTATTCCTATTCAGTGATTTTTAATTGTTGATTTCAAGTTTTTGTTGATTTCTGATTTTACTAATCCTATTTTGAAAATATAAAAACCTATTATTTTAGAAACCCTTGTTTGAAAATAGAAAGACCAATTTCTTCACTTCCTTTCTTAGCTGCAAGGTTTCAACTTCAGTCCTTTCTTTTGAATTTTCTTTCAACCTTAACTCAATATTTTTAGTTTAGGTATGAATTTAGATGACAAGAGAGGCAACAAGAGAAATGTAGTCTGGGACCCTCATTTGTTGAATTTCTAATTCCAAAGGTTTGGCATATAGAGGTTTCACAAAATTTTGTTGTTTCATTTTTAATGTACTTAATTCTAATTAAGAGTCTTTGATGTTCTTCCGTTTTTTGTTCCACTATCTATATGATATGAGAATCTCATTCACCTGAAGAAGGAAGAAAAGGTGTGGCTTTGTATGTTTTTTCCTTTTTCTGATTGTTGTTTTAATTATGATTTTAACATTCTCTTTAATAAAAAATTTACTTCAACTAACATTGGTCTCTGCACACCTTTCATTTATTGTCTAATCAGTTGAGTGCCTTAGGGAAATTGTTGAGGCAGAGTTTGCTTAAAGTTTAGAAATTAGAGAAGTCTTGGATAATTTATACTCATTTCATTAGATATGTTTTTGTTTGATTATAGACGTTTTCATCCTTTCCATGTTGTTTATTTGTACTCCTACCTATCTTTTCGCAATTGATGCAGCTTTTGATCTCTTTAGGGCCATTAATACTTCAATAGAAATGTGGAGGGTAAGGTTATATGCTTTGGAAACTCCCTACCTTTGTGAATCATGATAAGACCAACTCACTAGAAATGTTTCAAAGTTGTTATGTTTTAAGTTTTGTGGAAGTCAAATTTGTCTATTTTTAAATTGGGGATTTTATTTCCTTCACATATCTTTCGTTCTCATTCTGTTATGCAATTTTTTGTCATTCTTCCTTTCATTTATACTTTTGGTTATTTTAGGGCATTTATAATGTGTCTTTGAGAGGTTTTTTCTTCATCATCTTTATTTATTTCTCTTTTTTTCCGTTTTTTGTTCTCCCCGCAGGTTGACATAATCCGAAGAGCATTTTTTTAGCTTCAAAAAGTAATATTTTGTGTAGATGTTTTTTTTTTTTTTCTTACTGGAATATTAAGGGAGGGACGTCATGAGAATTATACTCTCAACTCTTTGTTTTTGCAGAGTGATTAAAACTTCTAACAAGACTTGGGTAATGCAAAAATCTGTCTTTAAAAAAAATAAGGTTAGTTTTTTTATTAGAAAAGGGCTTTGATTCAAGAGGAAATTGAATTTCAGATGCATGCAAATTGCAATGTGTGTACAACTCATGATGAGTGAGCTTAGACAAAATGTGTTGCTTCGTTGTTACCTTTCATTGTTATGTTTTTGGAAGTATGTTGTTCATCATTTTTATGTCTTCTATGTGTGTTCTGTTATGTTGGTATTTTGTTTAGGATAATGTCATGTTTGGCAAGTGGACTATCAATCTTATCATTTAGGGCACAAAGCCCTCCAGAAGGGCTTGGCGCCCTCTAGCAAGGGCTCAGCGCCCTCTATAAGGCCCAGCTGGGCCTTAGGCGAAGCCCACAAGGAAGCACCGCCTCATAGAGCTTCTAGAAGCCTCTAGAGCGCTCCAGACCGCTTAAAGCATGGCTTTGGGCCCAAGCTACCTGGGGGACAAAGCCACGGTAAACCAAACCCACATAAGGCTATAAATACCCACTTGAGAGGCATTCTCAAGGCATCACAATCATAGACTAAACCCTAGTTTTATATACCGTACTCTCTGCAAGTACAGTTGGCGCCCACCGTGGGGCTACGGTAAAACTAACCTAGCCGCACCTCTGAATCGTTTCCACACGACGGTTTAGAGACTTCTTCTGAGTCAACAGCCTCTGCTATGACTCGGAAGCTTCACCACCCTCTCTCAACCCTACTGTATCGTTCGAAGCCGCCAACCTTTATCACCCCTACGATGACAGACCACGACATCATGGAAGCCATGCAAAACCAGATTCAGCAGCTCATCGATCGCAACGAGGTCCTCCAGGCTTCCGTGGAGACCATTCAGCAGCAGCAAAACGATCGCGATGAGTTGCAGCATGGCGACTTAGATAATCCAGACCCGTAGCCCCTCTCAGCTGAAATTTGAAACGCCCCCGTACCAGAAAACTTCAAACCACCATCGCTAGCTTCCTTCGATGGCAAGATTGATCCTATAGAATATCACCGCTTTCAACACCCAGATGGCAGTGATTGGCACCGCCGATTCTTTGAAGTGCAAACTATTGGCGGGTACTCTCAAAGATGCCACCCTCCGGTGGTACATGAACCTCCCACGCTTCTTGATCATGGGATATCAAGACATGACAAGGAAACTCATCCACCAATTCTCCACCAGTCGTCACCGAAAGGTCTCCTCCAGCAGTTTTTTCAACGTCTGACAGGGTCCAAACGAATCGCTTAGAGAATACCTCGCCCTCTACAACGACGCCACCATCAAAGTCATTAACCCTAACTAGTAGCTGTTCGTCGGAGCCTTCCAAAACGGTCTGAGGGCCGGGCAATTCAACGAATCACTCGCACAGAAGCCGGCAGACTCCATGGAGGAAATCATGTCACGAGCCGAATGCTACATCAAGGGCGAAGAAAGCAGCGCCGAGAAAAGGGTGCGCGACACGAAGGAGTGTGGCGTGGTGAACTCTAAATCCCGTCGCAGCTACTATCCATCAGCTTCCAGGGAGAAGGGAACTTTCAAACGCCACGGCATGGACAGGCATCACCAAGAACGACCATTCGAGGTATTCACACCACTAAACTCCCGCCGAGAACAAATCTGGAGAGATGTTTATCACTCAAGGTTGATCCCAGACCCCCCAGAGCCTACCAGCAACCGAATGGGACGAAACAGCAGCGCCTGGTGCAAATATCACAGAATTAAGGGTCACGATATAGACGACTGCATACACTTGAAGCATGAAATCGACAAGCTGATTCAGAACGGGAGACTACGAGGATATGTGAAGAAAGGGCACGATGAGGAGCGTAGACGCTCGGAAGAGCCTCGCAAGAGCAAAGAGAACAACAAAGACGAAGACATGCACACTCTCAACACAATCTCTGGAGAATTCGCCGGTGGGGGCGAGTCCAGCAACTCAAGAAAGAAATATGTCAGGCAAGTCCTCCTGCTTGACGACATTACGAGCAGGACCGACAAAGCAGAACCAGATGTCTCCTTCACCTCCAAAGACTACGACGGCGTCGTTCCCCACGACAACGACCTCATGGTTATCACCGCCCATGTATTCAACTGGGGCATCAAGCGGATCCTCATTGACCCGGAAAGCTCGGTAGACATACTTTACTACACCGCCTTTGAAAAAATGGGTTTGGACCCCGAACAGCTACAACCCTTTAAGGGGACTTTAGCAGGCTTCACAGGAGAACAAGTACACGTTCGAGGCTACATCTCTCTAAAGACCACCTTCGGCACAGGAAGAGACTCAAAGGCTATCAAAGTCAGATATTTGGTAGTCAACGCCCCATGCTCGTACAATATCATCATTGGTCGCCCCGCCTTCAACCTCTTGGGCGCCTTCCTTTCAACAAAGTTCCTCGTCATGAAGTACCCCCTAGATAGCGGCCACATAGGTACGATCCACAAAGACCAAAGGGTTGCCCGAGAATGCTACCATAACAGCCTGAGGCTGCAGAGAGATAAGAGAAGAGGCGCGACAAATAAACTACACCTTGTCAACATGATCGACCTAGTCCCGCGTGAAGAATATCAACAAGAACGTCTCGAGCCCACGGAAGACATGAAGGAAGTTCAGATAGGACCACAACCCCACCAGACAACCACGATCGGTGCTTCCTTAGACCCAGAGGAAGAACTCGCCAACGGACAAGCAGAGTCCGCCGACAAAGTCGTACTGAACGGAATTAAGGAAAAAACTCGAAGCAGCCAAAGGCCTTTGGGCCGAGAAACTACACGAGGTCCTCTGGTCCTACCACACAACGCCACATTCAACGACGAAAGAGGTGTCGTTCACCTTGGTCTATGGAGCCGACGCCATGCTCCCAGTGGAAATCGACATGTCAACTTGGCGCCGAGACAACTTTTCTGAAGAGGGTATTTACGCTTTCTTTCCCTAATATTCATTATTTCCTTTTAATTTTTTCCTTTTTCTCAAATAAAGGCGAGCTTTTACATAAGGCCGCCATTGTTTACCCTGGTTTTTGGTAAACAACCGCTGGTTCTAGGTTTATTACTTGCGAGATCAACCAGTAATCTCAGGCCATTGTGTGTCTAGTTGGTTTGAATGTTCTTGCATTTTATGGGTATCTTTATGTGTTTCGAATAAGAATAATAAACAGTAAATCTCCAAGTTCAGTTGCTTGAACTTTTCGACACAGAATCGCAGTATAAAAGTAAATTTCAAAAAGAACTAACTTAAAAGAAAGTAAATTGCATTGATTGTAAATAAAGGTTGTTCACAAGGATCATACATGATTCGTAACTCTTTTCTGACTGTGACTTGGATACTTCGAGTGCATAGAATGTAATGTATAAAGATTTGTGACCCCGTTTTCCTCATGGAAAACTCTTATTTATACTAAGGAAAATAACTGTACAATCATATCCATACTTCTAACCGTTAATAACACTAATTAACAGAGAAAACAAACCTATTTGAAATTCAAATCTCGTGCCTTCGACAGTTGCAATCTTTGATTCGACGAAAAAGACATTCCGAAGCATAACTAACTCTTTGTCTCGTCGATGTAAGTTTCGACCAGCCTTGGATGTCTCGATTCTGTCGAGCGAACAAGTATACCTTCAAAAGTTCTTTTAGACTAAAAATTCCATCTTCTTCCACGTGTCCAATCAAACCTCAGAAATTGCGTCAAATTCCTCTTGTTGAAAAACACAAGTAACAAATTGCCCCCCAAAAATGTTAGATTCGATTGAAGATAATGTAGGAGAAAACTGACATTTTTGAAAAACTGCAACCTTCGACGGAAACTTTACATCTTCTCAAACGATGACGTCATTTACCTCAAGCAGTTCCCAAACCAGTTATCATTACAGCACTATTTTCGGAGATTTTTTGGCTCCTAGAAGAAGTAACTGACGGCTTGGTTCAGAGATCCTTCAGTTCTTCTCTCGCCTGTGGTTGAATTTTTTCAACTTTTCAAATCAAGTCTTTTCAGTTCCTTCTCAGTAATGAGTACAAAAATCTACTTTTCACTTCTCCCATTGTCATTTCTTTTCTAGAAAACCTTTCTAGAAAAAAAACCAACTTTCTTTTTCTTTCTACCATGGAGAAACTTTCAGAAGATTTGCTTATCGCCATTACTAAAAAAGTAGCAGCAACTGGTACTCAGAACTTACTCAACTTTAAGGCAGCTTCCGTTACTCATTGTCGATTGGCGAACAAGAAGACAGTTTTTAGGGCTTTGCCTCGTAGCTGTGTATGGTATTTCTATGACCATTTTCCTTCTGCTCAGAAACTTGCTTTCATGCGACGAATGAACCATTTACCTTCTGCTCCGAGCCAAGATGACCTAGCAAGCCTTGAGGAAAGTGATCCCCTTGAAGCTTTCGAACTTATGTTAAGCAGTGAAAGCGTTCAGAATACTTCGACTTCATCTGTCGGAGTAAGTTCCGAAGCGTCTGAGGAGGATTTGACTCAAGAGCTCCAGGAAAAAGTCGTAGGGGTAGACCTTTTCCAAGCCATCAGAATGAATTCGAGCCTTACTTTTGAACTCAAAAGCCTGACACACAAGTTTCTCAAAATGACTCGCAACCAAACTTTAGTAGCCTTCCTGGTTGACTTCGAGCCTCTTCTGGATCGGATAGCCACAGAACTCCGGCGTGAAGCCGAAAACAATGCTTTGTTAGTAACAAAACATCGTCAGCATTCAGAGGATTTGAAGTTAGTCGAAGCATCTAAAGCTAAATTGCTTCTTTGAAGCTTGAGAGTGTCAATGCTTCGACTGAGGCAAAAACTTGCAAGTCAAACATTGCCTTTTATAAAGAGCAAATGACGGTCTTGGCGTCGAAGATTAAGGAGGAAGAAGAGAGGTTAGCCGGAATCCAGAAGGTGTTAGTTCCTTCAAAAGCCGAACTTCGTCAAGAGGCCAAACTGACTATCGAACATTTCAAAAGGGTCAAGTCGAGAAACAACGAGAGAAACAAACTAATCGACAATGGCTCTTGGAACCAAACTGTGTTGGATCTCGCCAGAACGGCTCTAGAGAGACTTACTAGTAGTCTTACCTTTTAAGATTTGTAATAGATGTACTAATATTACTTTTTTCTTCTTCAAGACTACATTTTCATTGTACTGGAAATGTATGCCATGATTATGCACCTGCAGTTGTTTTTTATTCGCACTTAATTTTCACTTCTTGCAGCATTGGCCTGTATTTTTTCAAATATTTGCCATTTACTCGCAAGATTCGATTATCCGCACCGATCTCCTCTATTTCATACGCACCATTCGAGTAAACCTGAGTGATTTCGAATGGACCTTCCCAATTTGGCGACCATTTGCCTAGAACTCTGTCTTTTCTATCCATAGTTAGAATCACTTTCCAGACCAAATCTTCTGAAACGAAAGATTTAGACTTTACTTTCTTGTTGTAGGCTTTGGCCACTCTTTCTTTCTTCCTCATGAGGACATCTAATGCATGTATCCTTTCTTCATCTAAATCAACCAGTTCATCTAACATCATGTCCCAATAATGGTTTGTTGGGAGGTCGCACTGCCTTTGGACTCTAGTCGATTGTAAACAAACTTTGGAGGGTAGGACCGCGTCATGGCCAAATGTAAGTCTAAAAGGGGTAGTGTTAGTCGATTCTTTTGGCGAGTTTCGACAAGCCCACAGAGCTTGATTCAAAGTGTTATGCCAATTTCTTGGTTTACTACCCACGTGTTTCTTTATCAAATTAATGATTACTTTATTGGCGGCTTCGACTTGACCATTTGCCTGCGCGTAATAAGGCGTCGAAGTTAACAATTTAAACCCGACTTCGGTAGCAAATCCCGCCATTTTTTGCCCTGTGAAAACCGACCCTTGGTCTGTGGTGATAGTCTTTGGGATCCCAAACCTGCATTGAATGTGGTCCTGAATAAACTTGATAACTGCTTCCTGGTCCACATTCGATAAAGGGACGACTTCTACCCATTTGGTGAAGTAATATATCCCGACTATAATATACCGGTGGCCTTTCGACGAAGTAGGTTTTACTTCTCCGATCAAATCCAAAGCCCATCCTCTAAATGGCCATGGTTTTACTATTGCGTGAAGTTCACTTGCTGGTACATGTTGTATTCCTGCATGCTTTTGGCATTCTTGACATCCTTTAGCAAACTCTATACAATCTTTTAACATTGTAGGCCAATAGACCCCTTGTCGAAACAAGAGCCATTTCATTTTGTGGCCTGCTTGGTGAGAGCCACAGGCCCCACTATGGGTGTTGGAAATTGCCAAGTATGCCTCGTTTTCTCCAAGGCATTTCAATAAAACTTGCTCAGGAGTTTTCTTGAACAATTCATTCCCTATCACCACATAGCTTAAAGCTCTGTATTTGATCTTCCGACTGGCATTCCCAGTAGGTTTTTTTAAATATTCGGCAATTTGTTTCCGCCAATCATTGACTGCCATACTATCAATGGCAAAAACTTCGAAAATTTCGGCCGAAAGATTGTTTATCTCCTCTGCCCCTTCAGTTTTTCTAATTGACAGTTCTTTTAGAGTAGGGGAAATCAGATTAGATTTATCCCTTATTTCTATCAATTCTCCTAACTTTGCTTTAGGAACCTTATAACCCAAAGCGATCTGTGCCAACTCATTTGCCTCTTGGTTGTCAACTCGAGGAACATGTTTAATATCCAGATGCTGAAAACGTTTTAACAACGTGTTGGCTAGAACAAAATACGTAATTAGATTTTCTTTAATACATATGTATTCCTTGGTCAACTGTTTGATGACCAGTTCAGAGTCACCCTTTATCTCGACCTCTTCTGCCCCCAGTTCCAACAAGATTTCAAGTCCCGCTATTAAGGCTTCATATTCAGCCTCATTGTTTGAACATCGTTCAGTCATTCTGAACTTAAAACTTGTTGGAATGTTAGTAGGTGACACGATTAAAATACCAATCCCAGTGCCATCTTTGTGGCTGGAACCGTCGAAATATAATTTCCAACGTCGAGTCTCTATTAAGTCAACCGTAGCTTCGATCGTAGCATGGTCAACTATGAAATCAGCCACGATATGTCCTTTAATGGCTTTCAAGGGCTTGTAGGTCAACGAATACTCTGTTAGGGCTAAAGCCCATTTACCGATTCTACTATGTAAAATAGGTTTCGATAACATGTGCTTAATAATATCAAAATGAGAATAAACACAAACGTCGACCGGTTTTATATATTGTTTCAACTTTGTACAAGAAAAATACAAACAAAGGCACAACTTTTCAGTTGGGTGGTACCTTGTTTCAGCATCATTTAAAATCCTACTGATGTAATATATGGCTCTTTCGACGCCATTTTCATCCTCTTGGGCTAACATGCTACCTATGGATGTTTTTGATGCTGCTATGTACAATTTCATCATCCTATTCTTAATAGGGGGTAAAAGAACAGGTGGTTTCATCAAATACGGCTTAATTTCTTCAAAATCCTTCTGATGTTCTGGTTCCCATCTGAATGTATCTTCCTTCTTTAGCCTGAGCAACGACGAGAAAGCTTGAGTCTTGCCACTTAAATTCGAGATGATTTTTCTCAGAAAATTTATCTTGCCAAGAAGAGATTGCAATTCTCTCTTGGTCGAAGGAGGCTTCGTTTCCAAGATGGCCTTTGTCTTATTTTGGTTTATTTCAATACCCTTTTTGTGAACCACGAAGCCCAGAAAATCACCTGCGTGAACGCAAAAAACACACTTCAAAGGATTCATCTTTAAACCATATTTTCTCATCCTTTAGAATGATTGCCGAAGATGGTCTAAATGGTGATCTTGTGTTGAAAACTTTACCACAATATCATCTATGTACACTTGCATGAACTTTTCTATGAAATCATGGAACATGGAGTTCATTGTTCTTTGGTATGTAGCGCCAGCGTTCTTCAACCCGAATGGCATAACTACCCATTCATATACGCCTATGGCCCCAGGGCACCTAAAGGCTGTCTTTGACACATCTTCTCCGGCTATGAAGATCTGATTATAACCAGAATAGCCGTCCAGCATGCTCAAGTAATCAAAACCCGCTGCCGAATCTACTAACATTTCTGCTACCGGCATAGGGTATTCATCTTTTTGGCGTAGCGTTGTTCAGATCTCTAAAATCTATGTAGACCTTAAGAGTTCCATTCTTTTTCACTACGGGAACTATGTTAGCCAACCAATCGACGTACCTAGCCGTTCTGATGAACTTACTTCGTAGGAGCCTTTCAATTTCTTCTTTAATTTTCAATAGGATCTGAGGTGCAAATCTTCTTGGAGTTTGCTTCACTGGCTTTTTTCCTGGTCGGATTGGTAGTTTTAGCTCCACTACGTCTCGGTTTAGCCCTGGCATTTTGTTATAGTCCCAGGCAAAGCAATCCTTGTATTCTTCTAGAAGTCTAATGATTCGGACTGTGAATGCTTCATCAATCTTAGCGCTGATATAAGTTGGCCTTTTCACCACGCCATCTCCCAGGTCAACTTCTTCCAGAGGATCTTGTGCTACAATTTTCTTAACAGGGCCCATCGGGTCTTTTTCAAAGCCTAAGGGTTCCTCATTATAAATGCAATCTAACCTCTGGTCTTCGAGCATTTCACTCTCCTGATCAGCTTCATTTTGTTGCATGACAGCTTCCAAAGTCGCGTTTTGTTTATTTTCGGCCACATAGGACGTAATTCTCTCCCATGCGCTGGGAATAGACATGATTACTGCTTGACATCCCACCCATTTGGTGGGGTTTTGTCCTCCGAAGACACTCCGTCTTTGATTAGCTCCCTTTCCCAGAAGAGACCATGGTATGGGTGGAGCTTTATTGAGCTTCTCACAAGTTCTGGTCTCACTAGACCAAAATCTGAGGATCAACATGGCGAAATGTACGCCAAATGTTTGTCAAAGGTCTTTTTGTTTATGTGGTTGACTTCAGCCCGAAAATAGCTTTGATCGGCTTCAATATTCTCCAATACTCCGTCCTCCCTCCAGATTGAAATCCTCTGGTGCATAGTCGACGGGACTGCCCCGACACCATGTATCCATTCTCTGCCAAGTAACAGATTGTAATTGGCTCTGGACGGGATTACAAAGAACAATGTCGACCTTTTGACACTTCCAACAATTAATTCAACTTCTATTGCCCCATAAGAATGGCCAGATTTTCCCTCGTAGTTTGAGAGGACCACATTATGGGATGTTAGGTCGGATTCTTTCTTCCCGATCTTTTTTAGCAAACATAACGACATCAAATTTACTGCTGCACCGCCATCCACTAGGACTTTGTTTATCCCAATGCTATTCACCTTGGCCTGGACGAAAAGAGGTTTAAGATGACTCCTCATATCTCGACTAGGCCTCTCGAACATGGCTCGTTGCTCTTCGACACAACCGCTGTTCATCACATAGTAACAAACTGGTTTATGTTCAGCCATTTCCTCTGTAAAATCTTCTTCTCCCTCACTTATTTCCGAGACTACATCATATTCGATAGGTAGAATCGAAACGACGTTGCATATCACATCAAAATCCGGTTCAGAATCAGAAAAGTTTGATCCCATTTCTTCATCTTCAGAAGGGAGATTTTCTTTGACGGGAGGCAGTGGGGGGGAAGAGTCTCTCTGTTGCTGGTTTCCTAACATTGGTGGTCACCATTTGAGTTCTTTTATCAGAACTCTCAGCAACATCAGTTTCGGCAATCATCTTCTAACGCTGGAATCTACGCCATTGAGTTTTTGTCATAGGATTTTTTCCTTTGTATCCATTCCTGTAGGAGTACCTGTTGTCGACATGGTAGATTTCTCCATTTGTTAAACTAGTCGAACGACGACTTGGATTTCTTCCGTTAGAATGGATCCATTTACCCACAGGTGTTTCTGAGGATGGGACATACGTCTTCACTGGAGGCGCCGCCCTATATGTGACTCCCCTTTAATTGAAGTTGAAATTAGGCCTGTTGTCGACCCATTTTCCCTTCCTCTTCGACACTAACTGCTTTCCCTCAAGGCTTCTTGCTGCTTCTTTGTCGAACACTGAACTGCATTTTGGACAAATGGTACCTTCTGAATTGTTGATTTTGTAGCGATTCAAAAAAGCAACCAGGCCCTCTTCAGCATCAGGGTACACAACCTTCAATTGTTTCTTGTATTGACATTCAGTGATCATTTCAGGTGCCACCATGAGGCTTTCAGTGCCTTCTTTGGGGTTGCTGGAACTTTCCCCTTGCATCTCTTCCATAATCTTGACAACATTTACATCTACCGGCTCGGCGTACATTGCGCCGGTGACTGGGAGAGGATCGGCATCTACCTCCATTGGTGACTTCGACTTGTCACCAAATTTCAATATTCCCTCGTTGAGTGCTTTATGTACCAGGTCCCTGAAAAGAACACGACGGGAAGTATTATGACCCAAAAAATTGTGAAATTTGCAAAATCCTCTTTTCTTTCTCTGGTCTATTGGTGGCAATTTTAAGCCCTTGGGCACCACAATTTGACCATCAGAGACCAACAATTCAAAAATTTCGTCACATTTAGTAACGTCAAAAGTATATGATTTCGCAACAAACTTATCATTGTTTGGTTCGACGGGTGTCTTTCCGTCTGATGGTTTCAACAATTTGCAAACGTATGGAGGTCCAGGTTTTAGTTCAGCCACGTTAACATCGTTTTCTTCGACGGAAGCATATTCGATGTCAAACTCTTGGTCACTGTCGATATCAGCGACATATGCAACTTTCTCTTTTTTGTGGAACCTATTAGACTTGGCCTTTTCGACCTTTAACCTTTCTACTTGTCGAACCCTATCGACCAATTGGGCCATATCTCTCAAGTGCTGAGTGTCCGATTTCTTTCGGACAGAGTAGTCTAGGCCTCCAGCGGCCATTTCGACTAACTCGTGTTCGGGCACTTGGGTAAAACACCTCGCTTTCAACAGTCTAAATCTATTAAGATAATCATCAATAGATTCAGGCGTTTTCTGCCTAACACTAGCCAATTCCTTTAGACTTATCTTAGATTGACCCATGTAAAACTGTTCATGGAATACTTTCTCCAATTGATTCCAATTGTGTACTGAATGGGGGGGGGGGGGGGAGAGTGGTCAACCATGTGAAAGCGTTCTTTGTCAAAGAATGGGGGAAATATTTCATTCTCAAATTTTCATTATTTGCAATATCCCCGGCTTCCGTCAAATAACGGGCAACATGTTTGACAGTTGATTCGTTAGTTTCTCCGGAAAACTTTGTGAACTTGGGGATCTTCCATCCCCTAGGGAGTTCAGTTTGCAAGACATACTCAGATAAAGCCAAAACAAAATTCGGCCTGCGTAAACCTACATTAAGGCCATTTTGAACTAAAATTGCTTCGACGAGATGGGCTATATTTTCTTGCCCTCCAAGGTTATTCTGTCGAACCTGTCTAATCACTTCATCTGCATTTTGGTTTCTATTTACCAAAACGACTTCAGGGGCTTGTTGTACTGCCCCCACGATTGGTTCTTTAACTGCTTGAGGCAACTATTGTGGTCCCTGATTTACCACATTTTCCCCTCTTCCGCCGATTAGAAACGGCCCAGGGTTCAGTGGTTGAACCGGATTGAAGAAATTGGAAATTCGCTCCATTTGAGCGGCCAACATTTGGTAACTTTGGTTAGTAGCCTGGATCATGGGATTAAATACCGTCCCAATCTGTTGAGTTAACATATTAACCATGTCATGATTACTCTCGTCCATCTGTTGTCTAATCGACGCCACGGACGTATTGGTCAATGCCAAAGGGGCGTTTCGACCCGGGATACTCATTTCAGATCCATGAACTGGCGACAACACAGTATTCGCGTTATCTGTGAATACAGACGCATTCGTTCCAAGACCTGCCATTAATGTCGTTGGCATGCCATAAGGTGGATCTCTTATTATCGATGCGAGAGAAAACTGTGGCATTGAGGCACCAAAAGTCCCCGCCAAAGTATTTCTATCCATCTGTTGTATCCATGGCCTAGAAACTGGTGGGCTCATCTGCGCCGATGGAATGACGGCCTCGACAACTGCAAGCCCTGTCGACGTTGGAATTGACGATGATGACGACTTAGAAGCCATTACACTAGTCACGTTCGACTGGGTTTGGCTACTAACATGTATTTCTTGTGAAGTTTGGGATCCGGCTTGAGTGCTGGATGAGGGAGCGGTCGTTGAATTTGGACGGGCCATTTTAGGAAGACGCTTGCCTCCTCTCAATCGCATGCGACGCAAAATCACAAGATTTGTTTAAAGAACAAAACAAAAGAAATTTAGACACACAGGGTCCCACTGGGCGTGCCAATTTGTTTACCCTGGTTTTTGGTAAACAACCGCTGGTTCTAGGTTTATTACTTGCGAGATCAACCAGTAATCTCAGGCCATTGTGTGTCTAGTTGGTTTGAATGTTCTTGAATTTTATGGGTATCCTTATGTGTTTCGAATAAGAATAATAAACAGTAAATCTCCAAGTTCGGTTGCTTGAACTTTTCAACACAGAATCGCAGTATAAAAGTAAATTTCAGAAAGAACTAACTTAAAAGAAAGTAAATTGCATTGATTGTAAATAAAGGTTGTTCACAAGGATCATACATGATTCGTAACTCTTTTCTCACTGTGACTTGGATACTTCGAGTGCATAGAATGTAATGTATAAAGATTTGTGACCCCGTTTTCCTCATGGAAAACTCTTATTTATACTAAGGAAAATAACTGTACAATCCTATCCATACTTCTAACCGTTAATAACACTAATTAACAAAGAAAAACAACCTATTTGAAATTCAAATTTCGTGCCTTCGACAGTTGCAATCTTTGATTCGACGAAAAAGACATTCTGAAGCATAACTAACTCTTTGTCTCGTCGATGTAAGTTTCGACCAGCCTTGGATGTCTCGATTCTGTCGAGCGAACAAGTATACCTTCACAAGTTCTTTTAGACTAAAAATCCCATCTTCTTCCACGTGTCCAACCAAACCTCAGAAATTGCGTCAAATTCCTCTTGTTGAAAAACACAGGTAACAGCCACCAACTATCATTGACATTTTATCTACATTTCAACAAAAAAAGGGATAGGGGCACTCTTTTCCCCTGCAAAGGCAGGGGGTTTTAACAAGGCATCTTATCCTCTTCATAAATCTCACCGACTCTTCCACAGTTCACAAATCATGTCCGCTCGCCATTAAAATCCTAACCCCACAAGGGCTCTAGGTCGTCTACAATTAAAATCCTAACCCCACAGGGGCTCTAGGTCGTCTACAATTAAAATCCTAACCCCACAGGGGCTCAAGGTCGCGTACAATCAAAACCCTAACCCCACAGGGGCTCTAGGTCGTCTACAGTCAAAATCCTAACCCCACAGGGGCTCTAGGTCGTCTACAAGTAAAATCCTAACCCCACAGGGGCTCTAGGTCGTCTACAAGTAAAATCCTAACCCCACAGGGGCTCTAGGTCGCCTACAATTAAAACCATAACCCCACAGGGGCTCTAGGTCGCATACATTTGAATCCTACAAGGACCCCAGGTCGCCTACGGGCCACGCATTAAAGCGCCCAAAGGGCTTTAGGTCGCCTCCACAAGAAATTGTAACGCGCCATGATAGAGTCGCCTCATCACAAAAGCTAGCAACCAAACCACAATCAAATAAGGAAAATGAAGCATCATTCAGCTGAGGACAATAAAGTAACAATCATGTAAAGATCATAACGTTAAATTAAAATTGCGTAGCAACATTGCCAAGTGTTACAAACGATCGTTACAACAAAAGGAATAAATACATATAAGTTTACATAAAAACGGCCTAAGGCTCAACTACCAGGGCGCCATCCTGAACTATCTTAAAAGGATCAAGGCCGCCTAAATCTACGTCAGGAAATAGCAAAGCCATTAGCTCTTTGGCACGCTCGAAGCCTCGATCAAAGCTCTCGGCCGCCTCAAACTTGGCCTCATCCACATTGCCCTCCAGCTGGGCGACCCTCTGCAAATCCTCCTCTGCATTTGCCTGCAGGCGCTTTACTTCCTTATGCAGTTTCTCCAGTTCCGACTTCAACCCGTCAATCTTCCTGTCATAGTCAGACTTCAGGGAATCCGTCGCTTCCTTAACAGCGCCCTCTTTATCCCGCTCCGCCGCCTTCAGTTCCTCCTCCAGATTCGTCACTCTTTCCTGTAGTGGCGCCATCTCCAGCTTATACTTCTCCCCCATCGCATCCAACATAACAACAGAGCACAGACAGTGCACGCCCACATCTCTCATCATAAGAGGAAAAGTGCCTTGTCGCCCAACCTCCACGTCCGCCGGATATAAGCTCATCTTTTCCTTCACATACGCTTCAAAGTCAAAGCCACGGTCCCAGAACGACTCGCCCATATCACTACCAGCGTCCTGGTTCGACGCCGCCTTCGCAAGCTTTGCCTTCTTTGGCGATAACGCAGCCACTACCTCACCACAGTCCGGATTTGACGTCGAATCCGCCTTCCTTTTTGGTCTCCTCCGAATGACGCCGGAGGGGTCGCTGGTGACGTGTCCGCCCGAAGCTTTCTTTGCCTTCAACTCCTCCATATATTTCTTTCTTTCAGCTACGGTCATCGGCGCCATCATCTCTACAAAAAGAAGAAAAATAATAACATGGTCAATAACCATCAACATACAAAGCTTGCACAGAAAGAACAATTAAGAACAAGAACGTTACTCACGCAAATAAAATCCCCCTCCCTATTTAAGAGTTCCCTGATATTCATAGGGAGCATCTTTTCCAGGAAAAACACTACCCCCTTCTCGTAGTCGTTCAATTTGTCATAATCATACCCCTATATCAAGGCGGGGTTACTGGTCCAACACAGCGGAAATTTTGGCTCGCCATTTACTCTGCCAGTAGCCGCCTCACAACCTTTGGCACCACAAGTTCGCAGAAACGTCTCCTTCCAATTTTTGTAATGAGCAGCATAAGGAGGAAAAAGACGCCTATTAGGATGAGCGCTTATTGAAACCCACGAGAGTTTATCCACCCCCTTCGTCCCGTAGAAAGTAAAAAAGGGATCAACCGAGGGCTCGAAGCCCAATCCGTCACACAAGATCTCGAAAGCACGGTTGAACGCCTAGCTGTTGGGCTGAAGCTGGGACGGCGCCACGTTTAATGTCTGTTGGAATAAGCCCTAATAGCCAATCTATTTTGATTGGATTTGGCCATGTATCATGACTTTGATATATATTTATGAATATATATATATATATATGGCATTTTATTTATTCTTTTGTTTAGTTTCAAAATAATAAATTCCCTAGAATAATTAGTCCATTTAATGGAGCATTAAGTGTGACTTAATCGTGAGACCCATTAAACGAAAGGACATTATTCTTAAAGTATCTGTAGGTATAAATATTAGGAGTAATATTTATACTGGATTGACCCACCATGAGAATACTACATAGTAAAAGTTATGAAAAGTGTCATAAGATATTCTCATAGTGATAGTGGTGTATTCCACCCTTTGACCTGAAACCACTATGTACCCTAGATGTAGGAGTCGAGTGCTTTATCACCATTCAAACGTTGTCTGTAATAGGATGACTATAAAGTTGGTTGATGGGTATTCCATGAATCATGCTAAGGGACATGAGTGACCTAGATGGAATTTGCCCCTCCTACATAACAGGAGAAATGTCTATGGGCCCAATATTGAATTAGACAAGGATGACACGGTCTATGCCTTGTGTTCAATATAGACATGAGGGCAAAGGGGTAATTATACACATGATCATTATCACAGAAAGGTTTCGTCAGATCACATGACATTCTCGTCACTTGGGTAGCAGTGATGTGTTGCTAGATACCGCTCACTGTTTATAATATTAAATAGGTGATTTAATATTATTGCCAACGTTACGGGAACCTAAAGGGGTCACACACAAAGGACAGATAGATGAGAGAAATAAATAAGTAAGACTTATTTATAAAATAATAAGTAGGACTTATTAGTAATTAAATAATTAAGTATGACTTATTATTTAACTTATGAAATAGAGAAACGCGGTCCATCGTAAGGTACGGTGTGTTTAAGTGAAATATGGTGCACCGTAAGGTACGATGTATCTAAGTGCTTGACTTGTTGACCACACAAGTGGTTCTATAAATAGAACCCTTGTGGTGAAGCATTACAGACTTTTTGAAACGCTTAACCTAACTCACAAAAGTTGTGAAACCCTAGCCGCAATCTCCGTTGGAATTGGCTAGCACCGGTCATCGGAGAAGTTCTGTTCGTGTGGACTGAATAGAGGCATTTTGCTAGTGATCACATAATCCTTAAAGTGTTTAAGTATGTGTTCTGTATGATTTGTGATTAATGATTTAATCAAGATTCGTTTCAATGGGATTTGTTCCGCTAAGAGGATTAAAATTTTGATAAACCCCTCTTAAATCCCTTCAGTGGTATCAGAGCAATGGTTTTGATTGAATCATTAATTCAAATCTACTGTTCTAAACATGTTTCTACGATCTGGTTCAAGAGTTTATCGATTGTTGAATATGATTCAATTACGTGTTTGGTCAGTCCATATATACGATATATGTTCTTTGAATTTTGTTTCAAAGTTTAACCAATACCTCGATAATTTTGCTTTGTTTTGGATCCGTTTCAAAAAATAAAATTTCGAGAGCCAGAATCGTGATTTATCATCATGCCCACGTCTACAATTTGAATTAGCTTAAAATTGTTTCCATGATTACTTGTCAAAATCACAAATTGCTTTAGACAGGTTATTGATATCATTCTTTAATTGAATTTGATTCAAAAGAATAAAATAAAAGAAATACAAAATCAATTCATGGTGCATATAGGCATGTGAATGATTCTCGGCATATTCCTTAACCACTTTGTGAATTTGATTCATATTTATGCCAATCTTAAAATAATTTATTTTGATAAGTTTTGCAATGTAAATCCAAATAATATTAAGTGTTAATATTTATTTTTATTTTTTAAAATAAGAATTAATTAAAATTGATTGATCAATATCATATATGTGATATATGATTCAGATACGACATCAGTATATGTGATATATTGATTGTGTCATTCGTTCAATAGGTTTTATATAATTGATTGTGAATTTGTAGACAATTCGTGAGATTGAGCTTCGATATCCGATTCTGGTGAAGCATCAAAGATCCGGTTGTCCATACTGAGCAAACAATTGTTAAAACTATTGATGTTTGATCGTCGTATTAGGTTGCCTAACTATAAAGAGTTGTATTATTATGGTTGTATCATTCGTCAATTGTTTTCAAAAGATTGTTGTGAATTTGAACAATTCGTGAGATTGAGCTTCGATATTGAAGCATCAAAGATCCGATTGTTCATGCTAAACAAACAATACTTGAAACAATTGATGTATTGTGATCTATGTAATGTGATCGATCATAATGTTTAATTAATTTATTCAATTGGAAAAGGTAGTAGATTTAAAAGATCATGATTTTGAAAGAGTTTCAATATCAAATATGGTCTTTTGAATTTGGTAATCAAAGATTTTCATATATTTAGTTTAATTCATTTCCAATTTAAAAGGATAATGATTTTGAAAAGTTTCAATATCAGATATGATCTTTTGAATTTGGTATTAAAATATTTGCAAAATTTTAGCACCATAATTTGTTTTGGAAACAGATTGATTGCCTAAATAAAGCAGATTTAATTATAATAATTATTGAGTGTCAATATTACTATAATTAAATAAATAAAAATTCTACCTTTTTGGATTGTTTTTCAAAAGTTGTTTGAAATGGTAGTAAACGATCCTTATTTGATAGTAAATTTAAAATGTCATGATTTGAAATAGTTTCAATGTCATCTATGATTTTGAATTTATTTAATAGATTTGCATGATTTTTACATAATTTTTTTCTAATTTAAAAGAATCATGATATTGAAAGAGTTTCAATATCGGATATGATCTTTTAGATTTGGTCATAATATTTATTTTATATTTTATATTTAGAACCCTTGTGGTGAAGCATTACAGACTTTTTGAAACGCTTAACCTAATTCACAAAAGTTGTGAAACCCTAGCCGCCGCTCTCTAAACCCTGTTCTCTCTGAATCTCCGTTGGAATTGGCTAGCACCGGTCATCGGAGAAGTTCTGTTCGTGTGGACTGAATAGAGGCATCGCTACGTTGCTTTGCTAGTGATCAAAAACAATTCTGCTACAAAGGTTTTGCTCTTCAAGAGGTAAACACATAATCCTTAAAGTGTTTAAGTATGTGTTCTGTATGACTTGTGATTAATGATTTAATCAAGATTCGTTTCAATGGGATTTGTTCCGCTAAGAGGATTAAAATTTTGAAAAACCCCTCTTAAATCCCTTCAATGTCCTCAGAACATCAACCTCAAAAGCTGTAAATGGGAAACGAACGCCCATATCCTCAAAAACCGCCGCATACATGTGAAAAATTTCGTCCTTCACCCCCCTCGGGAGACGTCGACAGACTCTCTCGCCTTCCCTACAGGCCACCGTCACTACGTCCTCCTCACGCCCCGTGGACGAGATACATAGCTTACTCCGAAAAAATGCCACACGCTTCAGATCCGTATACACGGACCCAGAACGAAGGACGTCGTCCGCAAATTTCTCTTCCCCAAACTCCTCCGACGACATCTCGTAACATATCCCCTTTCTACAATTAGGTCCTGGGATATCATACAGGAAAATGCAATCACTGTCAGAAGAATCATTGAAACCCTCACTGTTAGTACTCGAATCACTCGAAAATAACTCCAACACGTAGTGACCATAGTAGGCCTTTTCAAAGGAAACCCAATCAATCGACCCATCCAGTCGTTTCGCATGCCTTACACTCTCCCTCCATAACCTATGTTTTTCCTCAAAGGAATCCGGTGACAGTTCCCTACCCGCTTCATGACACTCCCTAATAACCACCATGACCACTACACACTAAAGCGACAAAACAAGTTTAGAGAAAAGAAGAAGAGAGATACCTGGACAAGAGGATGAACTTGGGAGCAGCAAGCTTTGGTTACGGACGACAAGGCCAAGCCGGGCACGCGAGCGTTGGTAAGACACAAAGGTGGGAGAGAAGAACAGAGAAACAGAGGAAATGAGAAAGGACGAAACTTTAAAAATCAAGCCACGCGCCTCGAAAACTGCAAAGCCAGCACTAATTGGGACACAACTTCCGAGAGCGACCAGATTGCGACACGTCACGACAAGTGAACAGTCGTTGAATCTCAGTCGTTCAAATCGAATTCGCGAAAACCAGTAAAAGTCATGCCATTCGCCTCATCCCGCCTGAATCAACATCGCCCTCAATCTAGCATAACATACGTTGCGCTACGATGCCTCACTATCAAAACACTTCGCCTCATCCCGACGGCTCGTGCTTGTTGGGCTATAGGTCATCTAGAATGGCACGCAGAGCATGGTCGCCATTTTATCATCATCGCCATTATACCATCATAATGTTGGGCTGGCACCCACTCATGAGTCGGGCTAGTACCCGCAAACATCTTGGGCTGGCGCCCTGCATGGACCTTGGGCGAGAACCCCGCCCCTCAGAGTACAGCACCTGCTGTGTCTCAAAAAACCAAACCAGGACGAACAGTTAATCACTTCGCATTGTCCCAAAGCTCGTGCTTGTTGGGCTGTGGACTATCAATCTTATCATTTAGGGCACAAAGCCCTCCAGAAGGGCTTGGCGCCCTCTAGCAAGGGCTCGACGCCCTCTATAAGGCCCAACTAGGCCTTAGGCAAAGCCCACAAGGAAGCACCGCCTCATAGAGCTTCTAGAAGCCTCTAGAGCGCTCCAGACCGCTTAAAGCGTGGCTTTGGGCCCAAGCTACCTGGGGGACAAAGCCACGGTAAACCAAGCTCACATAAGGCTATAAATACCCACTTGAGAGGCATTCTCAAGGCATCACAATCATAGACTAAACCCTAGTTTTATATACCGTACTCTCTGCAAGTACAAAAAGTTAACAGACTTTATAATGTGTTAAATCAGTTACTAAAGGTAGAATTTTTCTATTGTAAATTTTTTGACCACTTTTAAGTAAGTGTGAAAACGTAGACTCATAGTTTGTTTTCTTCAGGTGAGACCAACTTCTTTATACTATTTAGCTTCAAGGTCATATGTAAATCGTATATTTCATGTCTATTTCAGTCTTATATTTTATTTTCTTTCTCAGCCATTTTATGAACTTCTTTGTTTTCATGTCCTTTAGATTAATGGATTTTGTTATTCTTATGTGGAAAAAGATTGGCACATTATACTTTGGCAAGTTGTTCTTATGATGGAAGAATCATAGATATTTTGATTGTAGAATTTTTCACCATCATATGAATTTAAAGATATTAGAAAAAATTGATTGGCTAAATATTTTTTCTCAGTGATAGTCTCTTTCAGAACTGCACGGTATATAAAGCTCTTTCACTCATTGCTTGATTCTCTTTTCCTGCAATTTATCAGCTGATTGATGTGGTAATCTTTATATCCTAAACTTTAGCTAAGGAATATGAGTTTTCTTGCATTGAACTTGGAAGCCATTATACTTATAGGTATGGAGCTATTATTATCTTCCAAAATTTTTGTCTCACCACGAGCAACAATTTAGTATATCATGATTCATGAATATGATAAATTTTCAATGAAAGAATTTATTATACTGACTAGAATTAGCTAGAAAGGATCCTATCTCTTTTTCATGTATCATGTTTTAGATACAATATATATACACAAACACACTATAGTTCTAAAATCATTTAATATGGCATGAGGTGCTTATCTAGACTTTTTCGCTGTTGATTTTTTTTTTCTTACATCAATTTGTTAATGGCATTGGCGTCATTGGTCCAATTTGGTAAGAATGTCCACATGCTATATTTTGGTTACATCACTTTGAGTAAGTGATTTATCTGCTTGCTATTCAATAATAATATATGAAGTGAGTTTTACTAATGATGTTGTTGTCTATCATCTTTTGTGTGGCTGAAAATAGTTATTGATTTCACTTTCTTTTTTCTCCAAATTAAAAATCATTTTAATCTTCTTATCACTTGCTTTCACTTTCAATATGTATTTTTAAGTGATTATTTCAATGAGAATGATATACTTGATTTCATCAAGTTGTTGATTACTATAATCTTTAGAAATTTATATATACATAGATGAATAATTTTGAAGGCTTGCATTCAATTTTGGATGATGATTTTGAATTTTTTTTTTTATGTTTTACTCTTGCACATGCCTTGAGTTTTTCATGTTTTTCATGAAAATTTATGTTTCATATGTTTTTCATAAGTTGTTTTTAAGATAACTAAGTCGTCTATTGTGCATTTTGTATGAGCTGCATAAGGATTGTGGTCGTGTGTACGGGCTGCTTCTATATTTATATCATATTCAAGAAATGTTTGGAGGTCGTATGTGAATTGGATAAGGGGATTTGGTGCTGTTTATTGGGTAGTTGAGTAACCTTAGATGAGTAACCTCATTGGTGTGTAGCAATATTAATGAACAAGCACCTTTGTAATATTGTGTACCGTGAGTATTCATATGTTGGGGATATGATATGCCCCTGTATTATCACCCAAAAATTGTGAGCATACATATGCTCTTTTCTTTTTTTGTGCAAAGACATCATTATTGTGCAATGGATAACTTTTAATATCTATTACAAACTTTATACTCTGTGTAATTAGTTTTTATTCAGAATTTTAGGCTGCAATTTATCCATTTTTTTAGTTGAAACATGAATAATTATGATGTAATTTGTTCTCATTTACTATTTACATGATTTATATGGCTAAAATCTGGGTTCATTATATTTATACTTATTTTACTTTTTAGTCATAAACATGATTTATGTGGTTAAAAATTGGGTTCACTATAATTTAAGTTATATTTATACTTATTTTGCTTTTTAGTTATAAAATGCAAGCAAATAAGTCTAATAAATTATGTTTTCATATATGTTAAAACTAAAATGAAATTTTTGGCAAGATTCAAATATCATTGAAGGACATACTAAGATTCATTTTATTTTGATATTGTATCTTTAATAATCTCATTTGTGTTTATTGATATACCCGTATATCACACGGGTCAAAGATCACTTATTAGTCTTTATTACAGTCGATAAGACCCGTGCGTTGCACGGATCAAAAGTCTAGTTCCAATAAAACTTCCTAGTATGTTGCTCAAAATTATATGCCAATGTAACCCTGCTTTAGAACCATATTCCAATATAACCTCCTAGTACTAGTATGTTGCTTAAAATCATATTCTAATATAACCTCCTAGTACTAGTATAGCTTAAAATCATATTCCAATATAACCTCCTAGTATGTTACTTAAAAAACAAAAAGCTCCTATTATGTTTGAGTGTGTAAATATATGATCTAGAGTTTGTTTCACAGTTAAAAAAATCGAAAAAAAAAAAAAATCTATAGTATCCAAATATCACTAATTATATTAAAATCACTTTTAAACTAAAATAGGTTTCTCAAAAAAATAAAATAGAAAATTTCACTCATACACACATTACTAAAACAAATTAATTTTACAAAAGGTAAATGCATCAAGAACTAAATCAAATGTTCACTTCACATTGTAGTACTACTAATTAATAATATTCAATTATATATAGACATGCATAAAACCCTTAAACTCACTTAAATTTGAACTTCTCTAGAGGAGTACATCATGAATGAGGTTCTCAAGATTCATAAATGATGATCCATGAGGACCAGAAGCAGCATTGTGTGCCAATTTCTTCCATTGCAAAGCTTTTTGTTTCATCTCTTTACCCTTTTCTCCTTCCATTAACTCCTTCACAAGAATCTCTATTTTGTCCCTCTTAGCATCTTCAATCTCTAAACCAATCCCCCATTCATTGCAACAAAATCTACAATTAGTTTGTTGTTCAGCAAAGAAAGGCCAACATATCATTGGAACACCACCACACACACTTTCCAACGTTGAATTCCAACCATTATGTGTCAAAAACCCTCCAATTGCTGAATGACTCAAAACTTCCTCTTGTGGACACCAACTTGATAATAAACTTCTATTTTTGGTCTCTTCCAAAAACTCTAGAGGCAAGACAGCATTTTCACCAGCTACAAGATCTGGCCTTATGACCCACAAAAAAGGCATTTTACTATTAGCTAGTCCCCAAGCAAACTCAATCATTTGCTCACTTGTCATAACAGTGATACTTCCAAAATTGACATAAACAACACTATTGGGATCTTTACTATTTAGCCATTCCAAACACTCTAGCTCTTCCTTCCATAGGTTGGACCCAATTGAATCCAATTCCTTATGAGTCACATCTTTTATAAGTAAATGCAATGGACCAATGGAATAGACAGGAGGTAAAATGGAAGAGAATGCTTCCAAAACATCGTGCTCCAAATTGTCAAATGTGTTAAAAATTATTGCAGATGCTTTTTGAGCTCTTTGGCATTCCCATGATAAAAAATCAAGCATGATATCATTTGGGTTTGTAGTTCTGATGAAGCTTGGGATATCCTTTAACCGGATTTCTTTTATGCCTGGCACCCAATCAATCGTAGTCTCCAAATACCCATTTGTTATATAACTAGAGTCTGCAATGTCAAACACATATTTTACTTCATTAAACATAAAAATAATATTTAAAAAAAAACTTCAAAATTACATTTTGATCTAATGGCTTTGCAAAAACAACTTAAAACTCTCACACAAATACAAAAAGTTAGAGAGAGTATAATCAACTTTTTTTCTTTTTATTAAAATATTTAAATGACACATATTTTTTTGTGTTCATGCCTAAGTGATTTATATTGGTGGTTGTGATAAACTAAAAATTATCCTCTTTGCAATTACTAGACTCGAAATTCATTGTTTTAAAAAAGAAAAGATTGATAGACACCCAAAACTTCTCTACACTTTGAGAGATACTAAGAGAGTAATAAAATGTTTGTGCTTAAGTGATAGTTCCGATATATTTGTGATGTGAAAAAGAGAGATAAAAATAAAATAAAATTGTTGAATAAATGTATGAAATTTAGAGATATTATGTATGATATAGAGAGTGAAGTAATAAATGTAATAAGTAATTAATGTTTTTTGTCCTTGTAATCTACTAGTATATAATTATATTAGATGCCGGATAAACACAGATGATTAGACAATTCAACGTTACATTACATGACAACAAAATATGATGTGCCATGTGATGTCGCTATGATACATCCAACTTGGATTAGAATAGATATTTAGGAATAAAACAAGAAAAATCTTACATCTCATAGACAGAATCTAACGAAAAAAACATTCAAGTGACAAAAATTATAGAAACTTCTTTAAAAAAAAAATTATAGAAACTAAAAACATATATTACCTCCCTTACAAAAAAAAAAATATTACCCTTTTTTTAACAACAAACTGAATTATTAAAAGAGATATTTTTGTACGGTCACAAAATCAAATTATACTACTTACTCCCTCCGTCCCTATTTATAGGAGTATTTTACAAAAAAAGTTTTCCTAAAATATAAGATCATATACAAATTCTTAGATGCATTGATTACTCTTTTTTCAAATATACCCCTTATCAATACTATCAATTTGTCTTGGTATATGAAAAGTTAACATTAAATGTATATTTAATTAAGAGTAATATAGTAATAGTCACACCAACTTGAGACAACTTTATTACTCCAACAACTTTTCTTAATACACGTGTTTTTTTGTAAATTACTCTTATAAAAAGACGGACGGAGTATAAAATAAATATTAGTGACGGCTACACAATTCTCAAAGAAATATTGTGAGTTGAAAACCAATAATTGGCTTTAACGTGCGTTTCCAAAATCAAATTAGTTGCTCTACAAAGCTACGATTCTTTCTTCCAATGTGTTAAAAAATAGATAAAATATATATATTTGGAATATATTATGGGGTCTAATAAAATCCATTTAAGAGTTTTTAATATATAGTATCAATATTTAGAAAATATAGTTACATAGTTCAAATAACTAAAAATTGGGAACTAATAATATAAAATATTAAGTATGGTCCATTTAAACCACCATATTAGCGTCTTAGATGTGTATCCTCTTAGTCACACACAAAGATATATTTTTTCCTAACTGTTACTTTAATTTCTTTTAATTATTTAAAGAAGTACCTCATCATGTGTCTGTATATGTGCCTAAGCAATATAATTTGGTCTTCAAAAATGTGGTCTTCCGAAGGTACAAGAATAACTCTCACTGAAAAAGGACCAAGGCAAAGAAAGGTTCAGTTCAGAAAAATACAAAAGGGATAGAAATGGAGGAATTTCCCTTATCCACACTAAGTGGGATCACATCAATTCAATCATGATTGTGAGTAGGGATGGGAATAGGTAGGCTCGTCTACAAGGGCCTAAGGCCTAACTTACGATAGGTTAGGTCAGACTTTTTTCTTAAATAGAGAAGGGCTAGACTTTTTTAGAAATCTATTTAACTTAAAAGACTAGACCACATGTCATTCAAAAAGTCTCTTAAATCTATTAGGTCGGTCTATTTAAGTAAATATGAATAATATTATTTATTATTATATTATATTTTTTACTTTTAATTAAAATAGAAATTTGTTAACTTTTTTCAATAAGTTAAGCTTATTAGTATACATTATAAATTAGAATTGAAATATGATACAATATATAATCAAATTTCCAAAAAACTCATGATTATTAAAAGAGAGTTTAATTTAATTGTTTTATTAATTCGTTAGTCTATTTAAACTTAGATCACATTGCTTATTTAAAGATATTCATATGATATAGACTTTTAAACATGATAGCGAGTCGTATCAAGCTTTTAGAAAGCTATACTCGAGCATAAAAAGTAAGTCTATGACAAACCGCATGCCCGATTTATGCCTTAAAAAATTTGGTAGGTCAGACTTAGGCTTTACAAAGTCTAGCTCGGCCTAACTTATTCTCATACTAATTGTGAGACCGTATATTTTCAACTATTTTTTATGTAAGCAAAAACGATTTAGCCAACGATAATATTGTAGTCGTCATAGTTTAAAATCTTGTTGAGACTTGTCTAAGAATGAGAGTAAAATTTTCATGTAACCAACAATTTTAATGCAACAAAAAACGATTTACCTCTGAGTGGTGTTAAGCCCTCTTGAATGAGTTTAGGATATTGCATGTAGCCCATGAAGCCACAAGCACTAGTTGTCCAAAAAAGCACTTCAGGGATATTAAGTTCTTCAGCAGCATCCAAAGTAAAACTCATAACACCATCAGAAACTATGCAAGTAACAGGGGGGGTGTCTATAGCATTATTAAGTTTTGAAAGAAGTTTTTTAAAGTGAGGTGAACAAGTTGCTCTGGTGGACTCACACAAGGAAGGAATATCCTGTGTAGCATCCACATCGGACTCAGGTAGACCATCAGGAATGGTTTCAAAACGAAAAGATGGGAGACCATTGAGAGAATTAGGACCTCTAGCTTTGAGAAGACGTTTGTGGTTGTATTCAGTGTTAACAAAGGTGACATGAAAACCACCTTTGAAATGAAGAAGTTTTGCAAGTTTGAGCATTGGATTTATGTGACCTTGTGCTGGATATGGGATACACACAACATGAGGCAGATTCTTTGATATGTCTAAAGAACCCATTTTGTTACCTCCTAATTAATTTCTTTTTTCCAAGCACCAGGTGAAAGAAAGAAATATCGTAAAGTGCTTGCAAATTATGTGAGTTTGTCTTCCCTATTGCGCTAGATATTATATAGGTGAAATGGGACATTCATGACGGTGCCAGCTTTTAAAAAAATATATAATGTTAGCAAGTGGGAAGGTGGGGGTGATATATATCGTCCCGAGGGGTTTGACAATGTATAAATATAATAATGGTCATGCTAACTTGTACTCTTAAAAAAGAAATGTAAAATACATTTTGTATTGAGAAAATAAACTTTATAAGTTAAAGCACAATTTTCAATACTATATTTTCAATACTATATCTTTACATTTAGTTTTCTTAACACGTGCTTTTAAGGGTACTAGTTAGCTTTTCCTATATAATAATAATAAATGTTACTCTAATTAGTGTTTCGGGGCCTTAGTTAAGAAAGCCAAAAAGTAAAAGAATTTCATTAAAAACAACAATTTTTCGACTTTCATGAAGTTGAAAATTCCACTTTTCATCATTTTTCAATATAAAATTTTTATTTTAGTTTCTTTAACGAGTGTCTTGGGACTACTAGTAGTTTCTTTTTATTTTTTAGTTTTTTGAAGAGGGTTTAGACTAAAAATAATAATTAAATAAAAAATTAAATAACAAAGCTTAAATAATTAATGAGTTTCATTAAACAACAAATTGTTTAAAAAACCTCGAATTTGATTTTTAGATAAAACAACTACTAGTCAAACTTTACTTACCTCCATACTGAACTCAAGATTATTAAAATGTTTTCATTTAGAAATCAAAATGTTAACACCAATAAATAAATAAAAACTCTTTTCTAACAAGTGTCTTTAGAGTTTACTTTAACATTTTAAATTAAGAAGTTATTTAAAAAACTCAAATACTTAAATTTTTAATGTATTAATACAAAAAATTTCATTTAAGTTTACCATGTAAGATTTTTAAATAATGTCTTGGTAGCATTTCTCATAAATTAAATAGAAGCAAAATACAAGAGCAATAGTTAAAAAGAACGGCGGAAGAAGCATAAATTGAGTTGAGTTTCTGCTCCTTTATTGTATTTTGTGGTTCTTCCCCACCTACAAAGAGCTCTTACCATTGACTCCATATTTGTAGGCATATTTTTTTAGTGCAATTCTTACCACTTCCTTCCACACCTAATAAAGTGCTACCTTACACTTTTTTTTAATTTAGTCCTCACATTTTTTATTTTAACTAACGTTCGTTATATTTAATTTTTATAAATATTATGCGTATAAATTAAATATAGTAATTTTTTTTTTGAAATCTTGGTTTTGATTAAAGTTATAGGTATAGATATTTTAATGAAATTTAACGATTTTTTAATTAATAATTTAAATAATATTATAAAAAAGATAAATTAGTGAATAAAATAATTTAAATGAAGAGTTTTAATAAATTTTAATGAATTATTATATATGTTTTGTAGTTTTTATGACTATATATATTTTTTTTTATCACAAATTGATAAGAGTCGATTCATAGACATTTTCAAAGATTTATATTAGATAACTCTTATTTACATAAAGATATTTTCTCAATAAACAATAACTAAATGCTTCCTTCAAAATAATAAATAAATTAATCTACGAAGAGGGTTTGATTGGATAATATGTAGCTATCTGCAGTTGGACAGAAGTGCACACTCCACACAGAACATGTAGAACTGTTATGAATATTCTTGATTCGATAAGATTTTGTTTTTTTAGAGGTTGATTTGATAAGATTCTACTGCGATAAATATTACAAGTACCATCTTCTTTTTAATATAAATTCTAAAATTAAAACTCGTACATATGGCTCGCGTTCACGTGACGTGGAAAACTGGAGATTTTTTTGAAGGAGTGAAAACCGGAGATATAATTTTAAGAGAAATGATATTTGTATGGTATTTTTTGATAATTTTTGTGACAATTTCTCTCTCATATTTACATTATGTTTTTACCTTCTCTTTATTGTATTGATTTTTATGTCAATATCTCGTTTTCTTTATAAATTATTGTTGTCTATAAATTGTCATCGAAATAATTTTTCAAATATCACAACTCTATAAACTACAGTGATTTTATTTTATTCAGTGATAGCAGAAACGTGCAGGAATGGTAACAGAAAATTCAAATTGATGGGCAAATAAGTTGTAGGTATGGTTATGAAATCAACAGCGTGCTAACCTACGCGATAGACTTGTCCTTTTCCTTTATAGTTTATTTTCGGGTCATTGATTTTTTTTCAATATTTCAAATATATTAATGATGGAGCTTAGGTTGATGTTTGTTGAAAATATAGATGTTGAAGAAGTCACACATGCTTAAAATTGTAAAGGATGAGGTAGACCGAGACTATATATATATAACCTCTTGTAAAATTTTGCATATAGTATTATTCTCTAGTTGTCATTAGACAACACTCATGGTTTTTTCTTATTTTGGAGTTTCCACGTTATGCTCATGTGTTCTTTTATTATCTCTATACCGGTTTTTTCCAACAACTATTTTCGGAGCATTTGGTTCAGTCTAGGTATAAAAGTTCTTAGTATGCTATGTGGTTGCAACGTTGTTTGATCTTACATCAGAAAAGAAGGGTGGTACTATGAAAGTGTTGCAATCACAAGTTTCGCTGTGAAGTTTGAGGTAGTAAAAATTGATGCAAGAATCAATTTTTGTTTCTGGAATTTTCAAGTCAAGGATGTGTTGATACAATCAGAATTACACAAGGTGTTGATTAGTACACGAGCATTGATTGGCATTGATGCAAGATGTGTTGTGAGATTATGACGTTGGTTGAAGAGATTATTGCCAACATGAAGTTGTACCATAAGTTATCAAATTGATTTTCGATATTTGAAATTTTTGAACTATGACGGTAGGTGAAGACAATGTGAAAATTCTTGGAGTGGTTTGACTTCAATGGACTATACTATATGCTGGAGTATGATTGTTCGTTTAAACTATAATTGTTGGTGATGACAATGGAAGCGGATGTATCATTTTCGATGAAGGTGGATAGTGTTAGTGTTGGTTCAAAATATACATGTTGAAGAAGTCTCACATTGCTTAGAATTATAAAGGGAGATGAAGACCAAGACTAGATATATAATAGTATAACATCTATTTCTTCATTACAAGATGCATGAGTCGGAAGCACTTTAATCTTGTATCTGACTTTCTCTTTTTTCTTATACTCTTATCTTATAGTGTGGTGAGATGTAGTTAAGTATTTACTTTGGAGAGTATGAGTGTACCGGAGGGCCATGATGTGTTTGAGAGTAGTATATGTGTTGTAAAAATTTGAATATAATATTATTCTTTGGCTGACATTTGATAACGAGTGTAGTTTTTCTCCTATTTTGGAGTTTCCACGTTGTTCATGTGTTACGTTCCTATGTTGTTTTATTTTCTCTATGCCGATTTTTTTTTCAACAACTTTTATGGTCACGACAAAAAATCGAGAATTGATCTATGTCATCCCCTTCCCTCAAAGTCGTTCCTTACAATTCCATGCAAACTCCCAAACAGAGTTTTAGAGCTTATAATTTTATGTTTCGACATCAAATTTTATATTGTGGGACAAAATCTACAAATTTGTAGTATTAACTGAGTACTATGTTGTTAAAAAATAAAATATTAACAAAAGTCAAATATATCTTTATCATTTGGTCAAGTTTTTGGTTTGATATTCTGTTAAATCTAAAACTAAGAGTTTCTTATATAATTTTTATTAATGGAGAACTCAACCGTTTAGATGTTTAGATGTGAATACTCTTAAAATTTTATTTTTGTTTCAATGAGTTAATTGCATCGTTATCTTTAGTTTTTTTTTTCTTTATTTACTCATGCATCCTTTTAATCTTTGCATTTTTTGTGCTTTGATTGTTTTGTTTAATATAATTATGATGTCTCTTAAAAAAATACATATCTTTATCATTTATTAACCTACTCCTTTCGATGACATTTATATTCATTGAATGACTTATGTATCTGAACTATATTTTAATACAGATACATATAAGTCATTCAATGAATCTGAAAAAACAATATTTGTTTATAAATATGACCAAAATGAGTACTTGATTAATTAATTTATTTTTATTAATATCTGTGAAATAATTTATAATTTCAAAATATAATTCAAAAAAGGAATTAATAACGACAGCCAAGACATTAAAATGAAAAATTATGTCGATCGATATTTGAATAAAATGAGTACTTCCTAAAAAAATTTATGTTCACGAGTTTTGGATATCAGATCATGTTCCCATTTCATATTTATCGGCCGACTTGGTTCAACTACGTAGGGGTGTTTGCGATGCGGTTTGGTTCGGTTTTGAGGGTAAAGGTCATCCGAATCGCAAGATAAAAAAGCATGCGGTTTGGTTTGGTTCGATTAACTTTAAAAATAAAATTTGAACCAAACCAAACTAAACCAATAAGGTTTGCATTGAATCGGTTGGTGCGGTTTTTTTCAAGACGATACTATTTTTTTTCCAACATTGAAATCAAGTTAAAAAGCTGAAACACAACATATTTTCAGCAATGTTTTAAATTTCATCCAACATTACAATTTCATTTTCATTCTACAATGTTTCCAACAACATAGACTAAATGAAAAATGTAGACAAAAAATAATCCTATTTTGCAAGAAATACAAAAGACTAAGATTTTATTATTCTCTAAAAGTTCAGGCAGCACCTAAATACGTTTTTGAAATAAAAAGCAAAAAAGGAACTTTACAAGAGAAAAAATATGTCATTTATAATAGTTTTCATTGAGTTTCTTTGAGTATTGGTCTAGGTGACATATGTTTAATTAACATGTTTCTTATGTTGCGGTTTGGTTTGGTTTGGTTGGTAAAATGATAACCGCAAACCAAACCAAATCATGCGACTGAGTAAGAAAATGATCTGAATACATCCGAACCAAATGCGGTTTTTTGCGGTTTCAGTTTGGGTTGGTTCGGTTTTGAACACCCCTACAACTACGTGTATTTTTTTTTAAAATATTAAAGAATTTTTTAAAAAAAAAAAATCAAAGTGGAATATATTAATCACATAAAAAAAGTCATTCTAGCACAAGCAGTGTCATAGAAGACTTCAAGAGAGGTACAAAGTTATAAAAACAAATCTTAAAAGAACAAAATAAACAAAGAGGGAAGCGAGCTAGATAACTACGGACATGCAATGAATTGGATTAAGCCTTCAATAATGGTAATCGTAATCGAACTTAGTATATCTCAATTTCAACCACAAAAAGACCGAAGTTTAATTTTTTTCACACAAACTTTGCAAGTGTTCCTCCTTGTTCTGAAATAAACGCTCATTTCATTCTTTTCAAAGCACTCACATCATAGAGAGCCATATAATCTTCAAAGTCAAATTAACATGTTTTGAAGATCCATCTAAACCACCAAAATGCTCGAGATGGTTTAATAGAATACCCTGAGTTACTTTGACAAATTCTAACCAGTCTGAAACTAAGGACCAGATTCTGCCATAAAAGTCACATCTGAAAAATAAATGATTCATGTCCTCATTCATACCACACCCACCAATACATATTTCATCGTTGTTAGAAAGAATCCCTTCCTGACCAAACTGTCCTTAGTAGGAATGCGATTGGGAAGCCACACAAAAAGAGTTACTTTTAGCAAAACCCGTTTAATCCAAAGAATATGATTGTTGTCTGGTGTATTCCACTGCTATCAAATGGTTATAAACACTACTTACCGAATAACAATTGGAAGAATGTAACTTATATACCCACCAATCCTCCATATCCACCTGCAAAACAATAGATGTCAACAGTTCACTACATTCCCCCACCTGCTCTGCCTCCTAAGCTAACAACCTCCCTGGCCACTTCCATGTTTACCCATTCACCCACAACCTAAAAAATGCATTTCAGCTAGTGTCGTCAGTTTGTTACCAGCTAACTCGTATGACCTTCTAAACCTAACATTAAAAGGTACTTCGTCCAACCAATGATCCCTCCAAAACATAGTAGAAGACCCATCACCCACCTCGCGCCCTATATTTTCCTCCAATTAACTTCCTACGCCCTCATGCATCCTATTAAAATTCTACCACCAAACAGATCTTATGCCTCCTCCGTAACATAACCGCGTCATTCCTCACCATAACGAGCAACTAAGACCATGTATCATGAACTCTCCCTTTCCTCCAACACCATTTACCAACAATGCTAGATTAAGCTCCTTCATCATCCTAACCCACAACCCGCCATTTTATATTTTTCAAATGAATTGTATCCCATTTTATCCATGAAATTTTCCTAATAGCCCCCCCCCCCCCCCCCCCCCTCCCAAAAAAAAAACACATTAAAAATAGATTCAGTGGAAGAGATGATACCTGAAAAGGGAACGAAAGTAGACTGATAGGGAGGACATGATAGACTTTAGAAAAATCAAACGGCCCCTAAAGATAATCTACGTTTAATACAATCGAGGCCCCAAGGATAAGAAAGGAAGATGCCTGATTTTATATATAGTTCATAACCACTGACGCCGCATGCAGCCAAGAGTCTGCTAAATTGACCCCCACCAACATACTTTTATGAAAATTTACTTTTAAACCACATATCACCTCAAAAAGAATAAGGACGGCTTTCCACGTTCTAACATTAGCCTAACTTTTCATTCCCACCAACAAGGTGCCATCCACAAACTATAAATGAGTAATAGGCACAACATCATTTGTCCCAACACTAAATCTGGTAAACAATCTTGCACCCACCAAAACATTGATCATGACATTTAAATCTTCTTCTGCTATCAAAAAAAAAATAAAAGGAGACAAAAGATCGCCCTGACGTAACCCTGTTGCCAACTTAAACTTTTCAGTCAGGCAACCACTCACAAGAACTGATGTTGTTATCATAGTTACACATTCTAAAATCCACTTACACCACAAAGTTGGAAAAATCATATTAATCATAACCTCTTCAAAATACTTCCAATCCACCGAATCGTAGGCTTTTTCAAAATCTACGTTAAATAATAACTCTTTTTTCTTGTTGCACGCATCATCCACCACTCTGTTAGCAGTAAGAATCCCATCAAAAATTTGTCTATCTTTTATAAAAGTTGACTGAAAATCAGAGATAACACTTTCTTTAACCTTTTTGAGCCTATTAGTAAGCATCTTTGCCAAAATTTTGTACACACAATTAACCAACGAAATTGGTCGAAAATCCGCTAACCGCTAAGGACTCTCCACCTTAAAGAGTGTTCTAAGGGTATTGGTTATGAAAGCTAAAATAAATGGTGGAAAATGATGTATTTAATTTTTTGAATGTTGAAAATTATTATTTCAATGCAAAATTTTCACTTGTCGTTGTCTTAACAAGTGCTTTAAAGACATTTATTATCATGATTTTTTTTTTACAAATTCATCAGTTATTAATTACACACTTTGGTCATTACGATAAACAAAAAATCACTTTTTAGATTTCTTAAATAACTGATGTACCTGGTCAATATTATAGACTAAATTCATCAGTTATTCAATGAATCCAAAAAATAGTTTTTTGCTTATAATAGTGACCCGAAGATGTATTAAGTATCAATTTGTTATAGAATATGAAAAATCCATATTAAACTCATTTATACACAAAATATAATTTAATAATAATTATATTTAAATTATGCTCATTAATTACATTATCAACTTGTATTTGGAGGAAGTATTTTGAGGTCCAGACACTTACATAGAGAGAAGCAAGTCAAAATCATCCAAATTGCGCAAGAGGCTACAAAATTAGTGAAATACATCTTTCGTGATTTAATTATTTGAATGAGAAGTGATAATTACAAGGACCGCAAAACGTCATAATCACAACTTTGAGTTAAGTACTTATTTTGGACTCATTTACAGAAAATATTTAGAGTTTTGTTTGATTGTATTTATCATATTATTTATCAGACTCTTTTTAACATTTTTTATTGATTTAAATTTATATGGGTTTCATCAATTTATATGAGACCCACCTCATTCACCGGAACTTATATGAATTTTGACCAATTAAAAAAGTGTGTTGGACAATGTATGATAGTGTTGACAGAACTTCTTCATCCTTTTATATCAAGAACAAATTTACGGTCCAGACCAATGACATCCCAAATTTACCTCATATCATTTGAACCCTAATAAATTTATTTATAAAGAAAACGACTTAATACAAAAGATGTCTTGGGGCATTAGGTCAAAGCCCATGGAAATAAAAAAGAGTTTAGAGAACTTCCTCGTTAAAAATCCCAGGGATAAATGCATTTTTACCTCGATGTCATTTGAGCGAATTTCAATTAACCTTCTGTAAAAATAAATCCAACCTTATAATTTAAAGATTATTTTAAAGGTACTTTCACCCCTGCCATTTGAGAGAATTTTGGTTTACCCTAGGCCATACGATCTATTTTGTAAAGTCAAATTTCACAAAGGTATAAAAGCAAAAATATATTTAAATTACAAGGTTCAAATACATAAAAAAAAATTAAAAAAAATAAAGGGAGGGAAACCGAATGGAATAAAATCTGATGAAGGAAAAAAAGTACATTTAACCCAAATCTGATGAAGGGAAACCGAATGGAAAAAAATCTGATGAAGGTCAAAAGTACATTTAACCCAAATCTTCTACGGAAAACCGAATGGAATAAAATCTGATGAAGGAAACAAAAAAGTGCAATTTCTATAACACAACATGCACCAAGACCAAAGTCAAAATTAAAGCAATGAGTCATCATCTAAACCCGCAATTAGGAAGACATGGTGTATTTCTAGAGAAGCCTTCTTTGATCTAGTGAAAAGAGTTTTTCTAGAAAATGATGGTTTAATCTAAAAAATGTTGGGTTTAAGTACAACTTTTAATCCATTGTCACAAAGTTAACTTATTCTTAGTAAGTTATGTTTCAAAGCATCAACATATTGCACATCTTCTATTTTTGTAGAGTAATGCTTACCTATCATACCTTTGTCTTTGATTTGTGTCTTGTCATTATTTCCTAGGGTGATAAATCCTCCATTATTCTTCTAAAAATGATAAAAAAAAAAACACTTCTTATCGCCAGTCATGTTCCTGAAACAGCCATCATAGACATACCAAGGCTTTTTCCTTGCATCTTGAGAAGTGATCAAATGGATTTTCTCATCATCAAAATTAGAATTAAGTCACATGTTAGTTTCTTCATCTTGATTTTGTTCTGGAGCTTCAAGATCATAAGATGTTGCTAGCATATGCTTCTTCTTGAAGACGAGTTTCTTCTGCTTATTTTGAGGGCATTCATTTTTTTAATTCCCTAGCTTGTTGTATCCATGGCATATTACTTGACTCTTGCCAGTTTCAGCTTTGGATCCATCTTTTCTGAAGGGAAATCTCTTATTGATATGATCTCTTCTTTTCAGCATTATTTTTTATATTTACCATGAGATAATACCTAGCTTCTCTTATGCTTCTTCTTCTTAACAGAGTTATTCATATTTATGATTCCCCATGAGTTCAGAATCATCAGTTATATCTTGATAACTTGTAGAATATTTGAAAGCAATCATTTTGGCTTTCTTGATTGGGTTGTACTCTTGAAGTAGAAGTTCATGAGCTCTCAGAGTTTCATTCAAGTCATCCATTTACATGGACTTGAGATCTTTAGATTGGGTTATGACAGTCACCACAGGTCTCTAAGAACTAGGAAGACTCCTCATAATATTTTTTCCTGATCTTTTCATGTGTTGTGTAGGTCTTTCCAAGTGATATCAAACTTTTCACAATAGTTATGAATCTTGCAAACATATCATCAATGGTTTCACTTTCTTCCTCTGAAGATCTCAAACTTTCTCAATCTCATGTCTATCATGGCTTCTTTGACAAGGCATGTACCTTCATGGTGTGTTTGTAATGTCTCCCATAGTTTCTTTGCAGTGAGACATTATTCTACACTTTTACTCTCTTGCATGCTCAGAGCATTAGGTAAGAATATGTGAGCTGTTGAATTTAAGAGTACTCTTTCTTGTTCAGCTCTTGTACAACTCTCTTCTGTATCTTAACTTATGTTCCATCTTCTTGAGTAACCACATGAACGTAATCATCATAAATGACGAATATCAACATTCTCGTATCTTTTAATTTTAGATACAGTTGCATATTTCTGATAGAATAATATAATTAATAGAATTAATATAATAGTTAATAGAATTAATAGAATAGAATATTTTGTCATAACTGGCTTCCTGTAATTATGCTATACAGTTGACCATATGTTATAGAACAGTTGTATATATTCTATTCAGATGGATGAGAAAGACATTCCATTACATTTCTATTGTCTTACATGGTATCAGTCCTAACTGATCCCTCTCTCTAAAAAAAAAAGGCAGCAAACAGAAACGTGACCAACGCGTGAACACTGTTCACCTTCCTCCAAACCAAAACTCCTCTTCCCTTGCGCCGCCGTCGCACCTTTTCCTCTTCCCTTTCACCTCCGTCGCCGTTTCCTTTCCCAGCAGCACTGTTCACCTTATTCCTCCAGACCAAAACGCGTGAACAGTACTATACACACCTTCTCCTCTTTCCTTGCGCCGCCGTCGCCGTTTCCTTTCCCAGCAGTCCGATCGTTCCCCCGATCGTCGACCGTCCGTGTTGCTTGCCTCCTTCTTCTCCGATCGTGAGCCACCAGCGCCGCAGCCGCCGCTTTCTGCTCCGATTCCGTTCCGGTTGTGTTTCCGGATCTAGTACAACCGTGCCTTCTCCCTTCCGTCCGTGTCTCTTGCCTTCACCAAACATGTCCGATTCAGACATAGAAGAAACCAAACACGCCGCCGCTGCCGCTGCCAAACCTGTCCCATCCGCCGGTTCCAAAGATGGGTTTCACCCCGCTCTTGCTGTCTCCAATATCCGAAATCACATTCCCATCATTCTTGAGATGGAGAAGGACCAATATGGCACCTGGGCCTAGCTCTTCCGCATCCATGCTCGCTCTCATCGAGTCTTGCATCACATTGTTCCTTCTGAGGACAAAGCACCACCACTACCTACAGACGCCGAATATGAGCAATGGACCACCCTTGATGCCACCGTCCTCCAGTGGATTTATTCCACCATTTCCACTGATTTGCTAACTACCATTCTGGAACCCAATTCCACTGCAATCGAAGCATGGCACCGTTTGGCAGATATCTTTCAAGATAATCAAAACGCCTGTGTTGTCACTCTTAAGCAAGAGTTCACCAACACTCGGATGGAAGATTTCTCCAATGTCTCTGCTTACTGCCAGCATCTTAAGATGCTCTCTGACTAGTTGAGAAATGTCGGCTCTCCCGTCAACAATCACCGACTGGTTCTTCAACTAATATATGGCCTTCCTGAAGCTTACCGCAGTGTTGCCACCATGATTCGCCAGAGTAATCCTCTTCATGCATTTTATCAGGCTCGCTCCATGCTCACATTGGAAGAAGCTGGTATGGCTAAAATGGCTAGCACCAGCTCTCCCGCCGCTCCACTCAGCAGCGATCCTCTGAGGACACCTCTCAACGTGGCAACCGCCGCCCCAGCAACCGGTCTCGTTCTCGTGGAGGGGGTCGTGGTAACCGAAATGGACCTCAGTCTGGAGCTCCCAACGCTCCCCCATTATGGTCCTCTCCTTCTTGGCAGCAGCAACAACAATACCCTGCCTGTCAATCATGGGGTTGGACTCCACCACCATGGGCTATGCCTCCGTGTCTGTATCCCACATCTCAGTGGACCCGTCCTACCGGTCCTCCAAAAGGTCCAGACATCCTAGGACAGCGTCCTCAGGCGTATGCAGCTTCCACATCATCTCAGACACCGAAAAACATTGAGGTAGCTATGCACACCATGTCTCTCCACCCTCCTCACACTCAGTGGTACATGGATACTGGCGCCACCTCTCACACGACAACATCACGAGGTAATCTCTCGTCTTATTTTCCTTTAAGTCATTTAAATCAGAAAGTTATTGTTGGCAGTGGCCATGGAATTCCAATTCACGGCACCGGACACACACAAATTACTCAATTTCCTTAGCATAATCTATAATTTGATCCATTAAAGAATGATGGTTTTGTCAAAGAACCTCATTATGTAATGAAGCCTGTTGGTTGAAATCTTTGCTCATCCATTTTACTTCTTCATGAATCTTTCCTCTAACACTTGTTAGGTGCTCAAAACCCTTAGAACTAGGCTCTGATACCAATTGAAGTAAAAATATCAGTCACAAGAAAATAGGGGGTTTGAATTATGACATTTTGAAAATTATGGCTGATTCTCAACTTAGAGAATAGATTTAGATTTGCTAATATGAAGTATGTATCCAAATGAATTTAATACAAGAAGATATTGGATTTATGAGTGTGCTTTTAGACTATCAAAATAAAGAGACAAGGGATAAAAAAGATGACACAACCAAGTTATCTTGGTTCACCTAACCTGGGCTAGTCCCCCAGTTTTTATAACTTGTGAGAATTTTCAATATTGCTTGAGACACCCTTTCAAATAATGCATTTTTTTCTCTTCTTTTTTGGTTGATTTGACCTTAGAAGTTTAAGCAACCTCTTCAGATTTTTTCAACTACAAAATCCACCTTTAAATCCCTAGAGAGGATTGATGGTGTGCATCTAACATTGATCAATTTGATCTTATAATGACCTTTCTTATCTCAATAAGTTCAACATAATCCTACTTAGATAGTGGATCTAGACTTTACAAATACATTTATGGTGATGTTCCAATGATATAGTGGAGGCTTGAGTGTATTTGAGGTTACCATCTAATGTTTGAGAATGAATCACAATTTTAGAAGTGATTATGATCATTTTCAAGAAATCTTTGCTTTTTGTATTCCGATATTTTTCTGATATGATGTATGACTCTTTTTTTTGCAAAAAGACTTTGTGCGAGATTAATAAGATGAGGTATATTCTCATTTGAATGATGATTCTCTTCATAGAGAATTTTCTTGGTGAGAAAACAAGAAACTAGCTGTTAGAAAATAGTTGTTATTCTCGTCCTTTTGTGCTTTGTCTTGATAATCCAGTTTCTTAAAAAAAAAACTAGTTGATATGCTTGTGCTTTTCGTATGAGCTTCTAATCTTTCAATCAGTTCTTCTACCAAACCTTTGAATTCATTTCTTTCTGAAATTCCTGGCAACCTGACTGAAATATGCTGTGCACAATGTTGGCACAATTGTCCGAGCGCGTGTCTACTCAGAACTACAATTAAAATAGCACAACGTAACAAAGCACAAATTAAAAGGAACACAGCGGAAATAAAAAGTACACAGTGAGTTTGTTAACCCAGTTCGGAGCAACTCTCCTACTCTGGGGGATACCAATCCAGGAATGATTCCACTATTATAGTTCTAGTGAAAAGACCAACGCAGACCCACTACTTGACTTTGCACCTAGACCCTACCAGTGGCAACTCTATCTAGGAACTCCTAGACATGAGACCCCGTCTCAATTCCTACGAACAACACACACAGTATTGTTATCAAACACACAAAACATAAAACACAACCAAGAGAAACACACGCTAATAACACATACTCACTCCGTACTTAAAAGCTTAGGAGCAGCTTACAAATTACAACTCAAAACAAACTCAGTCCTTAGCTTGAATCAGGGTGATACAAGCAAGGCTCACAATTAACAAACAAAACCCTAAAAACCTTAAAACACACGCTTTGCTAACACACACGGTTTTTAGTTACCCAACTAGGGTTTGCCTTCATGAATATATAGCACTGAGATACCACGGGTCTGGGCTTCAAAATAGAGCATGGACATTGACCGGTCCAGCTGAAAACGATATTCTAGAAATAATAAAAAGCTTCCAAATATAGAACAATATCTTGGAGAACAAATGGCAAGGCAAATAAAGCTTCAAGCAAATCTTCAATCAGATACACGCGCCTTGATCAGCAAGCTAGAGGAAAATAAATCTTCAAGCAGATCTTTGGAAGATTGCGTATACAAATATAAAGCGCTAGCTGGCGCGAAAACACAACTCACGAAATGCTGATCCATATGCTACCACATCTGTCCCAGCATCTGGCTAGTAGATGTTTTTGCAAAATGTAGCCAATCTACAAAAACCCAACAATCTCCCCCTTTGGCAAATTTTGGCTAAAACACTCTAGAGCCAGTACTTTGGAAAACACACAGATAAGATTCCTTCACGTCAACACAGGCACACAACAAGGGAAGAAAAAAATCGTAGCATAGAGTGAGATTACTTCAAAGCGAGAAATAGTCAAAGATGACTTGCAAGTAGAGTCAGAGGCATGCACCAGATAACACAAACATCTAGCCTCACAGGAACAACTAGAGAGAAATAAACTCTCAAATAGTGGAATCACATAGATAAGGGAAAAAATAAATTTCCACACACCAAGAGTAAAAACTCAAGAGCAGAGCACAGCTCCCCCTCAAAACATGCATGTACCAATACTCCCCCTCAACATATACTACACTCCCCCTCAACATACTACACTCCCCCTCAACACATGTAACCATAATATAAGCTTCAAAACATGCACACAAGCAAAAGATAATAAATCGAATTACTCAGCAGCAAATTCTACTCCCCCTTTTTAGCCAAAAATTCTGACAACCAACAGATAGGGCATACTCATAGAAAGTGCATAGAGCCATAAAGAGGGCAGAGAAACCACATAGAGTGCATATTACAGACCATAAAAATTCAGGGCATAGCCCAGTCACCAACAAAAAGAAAAAGAGTACATCAACAGGATTCAGAACAAAACAAGAAAATCAAGATTCCTCAGAATCATCAGAGGCATCTTCAGAGTCACCAGCAGAAGTAACATCCTTATCTCCTCCTTCTTCCTCATCCTGCTCACCCTCATCATCAGCTTCAGCCTTCAAAGCTGCAATTATCTTGTCAATCTTCACCTTCCTAGCTCCAAGAGCTGCACTTGTCTCAGTAAGATCAGCAATCATCTGCTTTCTGGAGAGCACACCAGATGTCCGGACAGAAGTACCAGCTACATCAGCATCATGTGTCTCAGACAGCAAACTGCAATCCAAAGCCATAGGACCAGGCCTCTTGCAGGGCACATCACTGCTTATCAAAATATCAGGGTGTTGCTGAAGAATAATTCCACACAGGAGGGTAGGAAAAGCAATAGGGAACTTAATAGCAAAAGATTTAGCATGCTCCAAAACTTGATAATAGATGTAAGCTCCATAATCAAAGGGTGACTTGGTCCCCACAGCATAAATGAACTTCGCCAACCCAGATGCAACAGAATTTGAGTGAGTGGTTGGAGTCCAATTTTGAGCACAGATCCTATTCAAAGCAGCATACAAAGGAGACAGTTGAGCAGAAGACAAATGCTTTGGCCAATGTCTAATCTTGTTATCAGTAATTGTCCTGCAGATTGTGTCCTCAGTGACCTCAAGCTCAGGGGTCTCCTCAGTAGACCTCTCAAGGTATGCATTCACCACCATAGGAGAAAAATTCACACACTTACCACGAACAAAAACCTTCCTATACTCAGGGTTTCTTGTGTCATCACACTCATCAGAAACATTCACCAAAAACTCCCTGACCAGCTTATCATAACAAGGACCCAAGTTTCTCACAGTCTTCATAAGACCAGCAAACTCCAACAAATCAACCAGCTTTTGACACTTGAAAACATCTTCTTTAAGATTTCTTTCGAGACCCAGTCTTCTGTGGTATATGAACTTCCACCTAGAGGAACCATTTTCCAAATGAAAGGAAACATTATCAAGAGGGGCAGGAGGAATAGTCAGAGGTATCTTCATACCCTTCATTGTTTTTCTGGAAGCCCCACCAGATGTGGCAGCTTCAGGCTCAGCAACCTCAAAATCAGAGTCACTAGAGGGAGGGTCTTTTCTTTTTAAGCTCTTCTTCTTGTGACCACTTTGAGCCACCTTCTTGCTTCCAGCCTTGGGGGGACCATATACAGGCCTCTTTCCAGCCTTTACAGTTTTCTTCTTCCTATCCTTTTCTCCTTCACTAACAACAGTAGCAGATTTTTCAGATTTGCTCCTTGTCCTGCGAGCAACACCAATAGCACCAGTTTCTGCCTGAGGTCTTTCTTCAGGCACAGCTTCCTCAACAACAATAGTGTCAGCACAGTCTAAAATAGCAGTCTCAGTAGTATCTATAACATCTTGAGTCTCAGTCCCTTCATCTTCAGACTCTGAGGACTCACTCTCAGCAATACTCACAGAACCAGAAATATTAGGAACCACCACATCAGGCTCCTCTCTAGCTTGTGACAAAGATGCGGGAGCATCTGTCACAGCATTCTTTGTTGTGGCAGGGGAATCAGCAGGTGTCTCAGACACAGCCGTATCAACATCATCCTTTTCACCAGAACCAGTAGTAACATCTTTCTCGATAGGAGAATTCGAAGAATCACCAGCTAATTTTTCATCAACCTTAGGATTATCAGAACCTAGGGTTTCGGGCATGGCTACAGTACTCTCAACAGCGACATTTTCAGATTCAGTGACAGAAGGTTCAGCATGTGGTTCAACAACAGTCGAAACAAAAGGGTTGTCCTTAAGGTACAGATCACCCATACTAAGTCCTACTTTTGGAGCAGCAGGAGTGGTAGAAGATTTACCTTTTGATTTTGATCTGGTGTTCACAGCGGTGGAGGAGGCAGCTTTGCTAGATTTGGCAGGTGTCTTCCTTCGTGGTGCAGAAGCCCTAGTGCGACGCTTCTTTGTAGGAGCGCTAGGGATAGTGGTGAGGGGTTGCGCATCAGTGATGACGGCTTCAGCTTGATCTCCTTGAGTGACGTGCAATAAGCGGTTGACGAGGGAAAAAATAATAGCTGCACGTCCCTTCCACATTAATTGCTACAATTCTTCAACTAAGCAAATCCCCAACTTCCGTCTTAATTTTTCAAATTGATTAGCATCAAGGGCTTTGGTAAAAATATCTGCTAATTGCTCTTCAGTTGAAACATGTTTAAGGGTAACAATTTTGTCTTCAACAAGATCCCTTATAAAATGATGCTTAATGTCAATGTGTTTGGTCCTGCTATGTTGAATAGGATTCTTGGAGATATTTATTGCACTCAGATTGTCACAATATAATGTCATAGCATCTGTCTTGACATTGTATTCACTCAGCATCTGTCTCATCCACAACAATTGAGAACAACTACTACCAGCTGCTATGTACTCAGCTTCAGCTGTAGACAGAGAAATGCAATTTTGCTTCTTACTGAACCAGGATATAAGATTGTTGCCTAGAAAGAAACATCCACCAGAGGTACTCTTTCTATCATCTGCACTTCCAGCCCAGTCAGCATCACAATATCCAAACAACACAGTGCTTTCCCCATGAGAATACAACATACCATAATCACTAGTACCATTCACATACTTCAGAATTCTCTTTACCTGAGTCAGGTGACTTATTTTTGGTTCAGCTTGGTACCTGGCACACACTCCAACTGCAAATGTGATATCTGGCCTACTTGCTGTAAGATATAGAAGACTTCCTATCATACTCCTATACATGCTTTGGTCAACATCCACACCTTTCTCATCCTTTGATAATTTAACATGTGTGGGAGCAGGAGTTCTTTTATGAGCAGCATTTTCCATCCCAAATTTCTTGACTATATTTTTAGCATACTTACTTTGAGAGATAAATATAGTATCTTCCATTTGTTTCACTTGAAGACCAAGAAAGAACTTTAGCTCACCTACAAGACTCATCTCAAATTCAGATTGCATTTGCTGAACAAAATGCTCTATCATCTGGTCAGACATTCCTCCAAAGACTATGTCATCTACATATATTTGAGCAATCATTAACTGTCCATTTTCATCTTTCACAAACAGGGTCTTGTCATTTCCCCCCTTCCTATAGCCATGGTTGATTAGAAACTCAGCAAGTCTCTCATACCAAGCTCTAGGAGCTTGCTTCAGGCCATATAGAGCTTTCTTCAATTTGTACACATGGTTTGGAAAACTAGGATCAATGAAACCTTTAGGCTGTTCCACATAGACCTCTTCATTCAAGTACCCATTGAGAAAGGCACTCTTGACATCCATCTGATACAACTTGAATTTTAGTATGCATGCAATCCCAAGTAACAATCTAATAGATTCCAACCTAGCTACAGGAGCAAAAGTCTCATCAAAGTCTACACCTTCAATTTGAGAATATCCTTGTGCAACCAGTCTGGCTTTGTTTCTAGTGATAGTACCATTTTCATCAGACTTGTTTTTATAAACCCACTTGGTACCTATAACATTCACATTATCTGGTCTAGGAACTAGGTCCCACACATTACTTCTCTTGAACTGAGTTAACTCTTCTTGCATAGCATTTATCCAGAACTCATCAGTTAGAGCTTCCTTAACATTCTTTGGTTCAAGTTTAGATATAAAGCAAGAATTTGATACCTCATCATAGTTCCTTCTAGTTGTGATCCCTTGGTTAGGATCGCCAATGACTTGATCTATGGGATGATTTTTCTGAACTCTGATAGATGGTCCTTTGTTGGGAGCAGTCTTCTCTGGGCCTGTTACTTCAGAATCTTGCTTATCACTTGCTTCATCTGCTTTCTTTGCTTCCTGTAGGTCAGAGGCTGCGTCAAATGTAGCATCATCTGGCATAACATTATTTCCTTCATCATCTACAACAACATTTATGGATTCCATCACTGTCTTGGTTCTGGAGTTGTATACTCTATAGGCTCTGCTGTTTGTAGAATAGCCTAGAAAGATTCCCTCTTCACTTTTAGCATCCATCTTTCTTCTTGGTTCCCTGTCAGCTAAAATATAGCACTTACTACCAAACACATGGAAATGCTTCACTGTTGGCTTCCTGTCCTTCCATAGCTCGTACAAAGTTGTAGATGTACCTTTTCTCAAAGTCACTCTATTATGAATATAGCAGGCTGTGTTCATGGCTTCAGCCCAAAAGAAAAATGGCAGCTTCTTTGCATGTAGCATAACCCTAGCAGATTCTTGCAAAGTCCTGTTCTTTCTTTCAACTATCCCATTTTGTTGAGGAGTAATGGGTGCGGAGAACTCATGAAATATTCCTTCAGAAATACAGAAATCAGAGAACTTACCATTCTCAAACTCCTTCCCATGGTCACTTCTGATTCTAACAATTCCACAATCCTTTTCTCTCTGAAGTTGTAAGCAAAGATCCTTGAATTTTTCAAAGGTGTCTGACTTCTCCTTAATGAAATTTATCCATGTATATCTAGAAAAATCATCAACAACAACAAAAGCATACTTCTTACCACCTAAGCTTTCGACTTGCATAGGTCCCATTAAGTCCATGTGCAATAGCTCAAGAACTCTGGATGTGGACAGATGTTGCAGCTTCTGGTGAGGCATCTTGGTCTGTTTTCCTATCTGGCATTCTCCACATATACTTCCCTCCTGAATTTGGAGCTTTGGTAAACCTCTGATGGCTCCTTCAGCAATAGCTTTCTTCATGCTTCTGAGATTCAGATGTCCAAGCTTTTGGTGCCATAGCTTAACTTCATCTTCTTTGGTTATTAGACAAGTAGATAACTTTGCTTTATCTTGAGAGACCCACAAGTAGCAATTGTCCTTTGATCTAACACCTTTCATCAGGATGTCCCCTTCACTGTTAGCAACTAAGCATTCACTCTTAGTAAAGTTGACCTTCATTCCTTGATCGCACAGTTGACTAATACTTATTAAGTTGGCAGTTAATCCTTTCACAAGAAGCACCTTATCAAGTTTGGGTAGACCCTCTTCCACAAGATTTCCTACACCCTTTATTTCTCCTTTGGCTCCATCCCCAAAAGTCACAAAACTTGTAGCATAAGGCTTAACATCAGTCAAATAATTTTTATCACCAGTCATATGTCTGGAACATCCACTGTCAAAGTACCAATCATTTCTGGATTTCACTCTCAGAGATGTATGAGCAATTTGAGCAATCTCATCAGCTTCTGGTTCTATTTTTCTAAGATCCATAGTGTTGCTTGTGAAGTTATCATTTTTCTGCTTCCACTGCTTTTTGGTGATCTTTACTGTGGGATCAGGTCTTGGTGAATAGGTCCTGTCTGGGTAACCATGTAATTTAAAACAGAAAGGTCTGATATGTCCTTTTCTTCCACAGTAATGACATACCCAAGTATAATTCCTTCCTTTTGATCTGGTCCTATATCCTGATGCCTGTTGTCTCACCTGATGCTGGGGCATCTGTCTTGGCATAGTATGATCATGAGTACTAACAGGTGCCACAAACTGTCTCACTGGTAATAGTTTCTGCTGAGGCATAGAACTGTAGTCAAACCCAATACCTTTAGAATCTCCAGGTTTCTGTCCTATTTCCAGAATTTCGTCTAAAGCATCAGTACCTTTGTTCATCATCCGCAGTTGCTTGTTCATATTGCCAATCTTGGAAGTAAGTAAGATAACCTCATCATTGAGGTCTGAGTTTATTTTCAGAAGTTTGTCTTTCTCAGCTTGCAGGAGAGCGATGGTCCCTTTTTGTTTTTCTAAAGTTTTACAAACTTCCTCACTTTTGAGATATAGCTCCTTGTAAGAATCAGCCAGTTCATCATATGTTAGCTCTTCATCACTAGATTCATTGTCAGATGTGCACACTCCAGTCAAGGCATTCACATGTTTTGCAGTTTCAGGTTCTTCTTCTGACTCATCTTCATCAAACCAAGAACCAGTCATCACCTTCCTTTGTTTCTTCAGATACGTTGCACACTCAGTTCTGATGTGACCATATCCTTCGCATTCATGGCATTGCACCCCTTTGCTTTGATTGGTTTTGTCATCAGTTCTAGGTTTCCTCTGATTGTTGACATTTTTATAGATGCTGCGACTGTTGTCCGGAGCATGTGTCCTAGGGCGTCTGTCCATCCCCTTCAGAACTTCATTAAATTGTTTACCCAACAACACAATAGCTTCAGAAATGCTCTCATCAGTATCTAAATTACTCTCCACATCATCTTCATCAGTGTTGGAGATGAAGGCAATGTTCTTGTCCTTCTTTTCAGATCTTTCATTAGCCTTTAATTCAAAAACTTGAAGAGATCCAATCAACTCATCAACTTTCATATCTCCAATATCTTGGGCCTCCTCGATAGCACATACTTTCATATCAAATTTCTTAGGCAGGGACCTGAGAATTTTGCTTACCAGTTTTTCATCGGATATCTTTTCCCCCAAGGATTCAAAAGTGTTAGCATATTCTAGCACATTCATGTGAAAGTCATGAACACTCTCTCCTTCTTTCATTCTCAAATTCTCAAACTGTGTTGTTAGCAGTTGTAGCCTTGACTTCTTGACCTTTTGAGTACCTTCATGAGCTGTTCTTAGGATATCCCAAGCTTCCTTGGCAATAGTACATTGTTTAATCAACCTGAACATGTTTTTGTCAACACCATTAAACAAAGCATTTAGGGCTTTAGAGTTTCCAATAGCTGCAGTGTCTTCTTCTGGTTTCAACTCATCAGTATCAACATTATTCGCATCTTTTATTTTAGGAGGAACCCATGCCTTGATCACAGCCTTCCAAGCTCTGCTGTCTAGAGATTTCAAAAATGCTGTCATGCGTGATTTCCAAATGTCATAGTTCGACCCATCCAACAAGGGTGGTCTGTTCACCAGTCCTCCTTCTTTATCCATTGAGCCAGAAACTTCTTTCCCTGGAGCTCACCCACACAGAACAGGGTGCCTGCTCTGATGCCAATTGAAATTCCTGGCAACCTGACTGAAATATGCTGTGCACAATGTTGGCACAATTGTCCGAGCGCGTGTCTACTCAGAACTACAATTAAAATAGCACAACGTAACAAAGCACAAATTAAAAGGAACACAGCGGAAATAAAAAGTACACAGTGAGTTTGTTAACCCAGTTCGGAGCAACTCTCCTACTCTGGGGGATACCAATCCAGGAATGATTCCACTATTATAGTTCTAGTGAAAAGACCAACGCAGACCCACTACTTGACTTTGCACCTAGACCCTACCAGTGGCAACTCTATCTAGGAACTCCTAGACATGAGACCCCGTCTCAATTCCTACGAACAACACACACAGTATTGTTATAAAACACACAAAACATAAAACACAACCAAGAGAAACACACGCTAATAACACATACTCACTCCGTACTTAAAAGCTTAGGAGCAGCTTACAAATTACAACTCAAAACAAACTCAGTCCTTAGCTTGAATCAGGGTGATACAAGCAAGGCTCACAATTAACAAACAAAACCCTAAAAACCTTAAAACACACGCTTTGCTAACACACACGGTTTTTAGTTACCCAACTAGGGTTTGCCTTCATGAATATATAGCACTGAGATACCACGGGTCTGGGCTTCAAAATAGAGCATGGACATTGACCGGTCCAGCTGAAAACGATATTCTAGAAATAATAAAAAGCTTCCAAATATAGAACAATATCTTGGAGAACAAATGGCAAGGCAAATAAAGCTTCAAGCAAATCTTCAATCAGATACACGCGCCTTGATCAGCAAGCTAGAGGAAAATAAATCTTCAAGCAGATCTTTGGAAGATTGCGTATACAAATATAAAGCGCTAGCTGGCGCGAAAACACAACTCACGAAATGCTGATCCATATGCTACCACATCTGTCCCAGCATCTGGCTAGTAGATGTTTTTGCAAAATGTAGCCAATCTACAAAAACCCAACACTTTCATCATTCCTTTTGGTGTTTTCTAAATTTCCCATTATGAAGCTCATTCAAATCTTCAGGATCACATTCTTATGAGTTTTTGACTTGTCATTCTGTTCTACCTGATCTGCAAATTGAAGTACACTTGATTTTCAATCTAACTGCACAACTTGATCTTTGATTTCATATATCAGATTGGTTATGAAATTTGATTTTGATGTCTTCATTGAAATAGTCATCCTGAAGTGCTTATGACTTGCCATTCTAATATACCTTATCTTTAATCTAAAGTGTGTATGATGTCTATTCTGAAGTCATTTTTTATTGATGAATTTTGTTCATGGGATTGACATGAGATTTGAATCTGATCTCATATTTCCTCAGTCAATCTTGTCTTTAATCTAATGTGTTATTGAGATTGCATATGATCTCAATATGAAGTCATTCTTAACACATATTTGATGTTTAAATTCATGTTTCTTTGAATATTTGTCCATTTCTAATATCATATTCGAAAGAATAACTCAAGAAACTTGTTAGAAAATAAAACATATCAGAATTAATTTGACTTTATGTTCCAATGAGTTTGTTATGATTAAAACATATAATTTGTAAGAAGGAGTTTGTGATTTTTCTCAATATGTGGTATAATGAATAAATTAAGTATATAGACTCATAATCTCACATGTGAATATTGGAATGGTTAGTTATGTTTTCTAAAATATCTAAAGGGTGGTTTGGATATTACATTTTGATGATTATCTAGCTGAGAAGATTTTATGATGTGAATTGAGTCTTAAATAATGATGGGGTAAATTTCACTATAAAGTATTTGTTTATTTCGTGGGAATGAGTTATCTCTTGGAAATAAATAAAGCAGATATACATAATAAAATTTACTAATAGAATAAAAATTCACAGCTCTTGAATTTGCAGATTAAGAAGCATAATTGTTGAAAGACTCAGTGTGACCGATATACTTTTGTGGAGGAAATCCATAACTTCTAAATCTATTGTTATCACAAGCTACAATCTATGTAACTAATACTAGTTCACATGAGAGACGACAAAAAGCCTTTTTCCAAAGAAATTGCCCAGGATATTTGTCCTGAAACGTCAATGAGGTGGATTTAAAGCTTTCATAAGTGGAGGAAAATATGCTAAATTTAAAGCCTTGTGGTCAAACAAAGCCATACAAATACTCCTATATGCATTATATTTTTCACCCCTCTGGCGTGTGGCATTGCTTAATGTGAGGATCATCTTTGAGCTCTTATTGGATACATGATGATGTAAAGACGCTCTTGGTGTATCTACTGATGACAGAGCATCATATGACATTTTTGACTATGTTTTTAGTACTTTTCTTTGCATTTGAAGACAAATAAGTTGAGAGATAGAGGAATTGTTAATGGTTTGAGGAACATATTGTATTGTTTCAAATCGAGTCGTTGTAATTCACTTTTATCTTAGATTATGCAACTTCTTAGGTGTTTTGAGTGTTTTGTAGTGAGAAATCATGTAAATTGACAAATCAAGACATCACGTGAAGGATCAAAGATATAAAGATTGAAGTCAATGGTTCTTAGAAGGGTTTTGAAGACATTACAAAGTGAAGAAAATTCATTTCAAGTTCCTAGGAGTTTCTAGACGGAAGAACGATTGAAAAAGGAGTTCCTAGGAGTTCCCTGGGCGTTACTCTCTCCTGGCTAGGCGTGGCTAGCGCCCGGCTGCGGGTAGATTTTGTCTACAACTTGTTTTTCAAGTCAGATCGGTGCAAAAAGCCCATTTTTCTTCTTCTAAACCCTACCCAATCATTTGGTATAAATAGAGACCCTTGCTCTCATTATTTTTCATTCAGAAACATTTGACGGTTGGAGGCAAGGGTCAAACATCAGAGCTTCAAGGCAGGATTCTTCCTTCTGTTGTTCTCTCTAGGGTATGTTTTTCTCTTGTTTTATTATGATGTTTGTTGCCATGAGCAACTAAACCTCTTGAATAGGGTTCCATGGTGAACCCCTTCTTATTTGTTGGATATTATTAATAAAGTCTTTTCTTCAGTTTATGTCTTACATTGTTCCGATTTAAATTAGATTATGTATGTTCTTTAATGCTTTTTTCAATTGGTTAACTACGTGAGTAATCTTGAAGAATGATATGTAGGATTAAAGTAGGCACTGACAACCCGAAATTCTTCAGTTTCATTGGCTTTTCTAATTACCACTTTTTTATACATATTAAGAAGTAAATGTTTGAATTCCGACCGTTTAATTACTCCCTTCTTTACGCAACGTAGTACTCAATTTAGGTTGGTCCAACAATAGTTGTTGTGAGAAGCTTCGTGTGAGGTTATCCGATCGTTTCATTAAATCATAAGTAGCACACATAAATGTGAGGATCAGCTTTATGCATTATATTTTCCACCCCTATATGCATTATATTTTCCACCCCTATGGCGTGTGGCATTGCTTAATGTGAGGATCAGCTTTGAGCTCTTATTGGATATGTGATGCTATAAAGACACTCTTGGTGTATCTACTGATGACAGAGCATCATATGACATTTTTGACTATGTTTTTAGTACTTTTCTTTGCATTTGAAGACAAATAAGTTGAGAGATAGAGGAGTTGTTAATGGTTTGAGGAACATATTGTATTGTTTTAAATCGAGTCGTTGTAATTCACTTTTATCTTAGATTATGCAACTTCATAGGTGTTTTGAGTGTTTTGTAGTGAGAAATCATGTAACTTGACAAATCAAGACATCACGTGAAGGATCAAGGATATAAAGATTGAAGTCGATGGTTCTTAGAAGGGTTTTGAAGACAATACAAAGTGAAGAGAATTCATTTCAAGTTCCTAGGAGTTTCCAGACGGAAGAACCATCGAAAACGGGAGTAAAATGCAAGAATTCGCACATCAGGGGCTGCCCAGGGCGTGACTCTCTCCTGGCTAGGCGTGGCTAGCGCCCGACTGCGGGTAGATTTTGTCTACAACTTGTTTTTCAAGTCGAATCGGTGCAAAAAGCCCATTTTTCTTCTCCTAAACCCTACCCAATCATTTGGTATAAATAGAGACCATGCTCTCATTATTTTTCATTCAGAAACATTTGACGGTTGGAGGCAAGGGTCAAACATCAGAGCTTCAAGGCAGGATTCTTCCTTCTGTTGTTCTCTCTAGGGTATGCTTTTCTTTTGTTTTATTATGATGTTTGTTGCCATGAGCAACTAAGCCTCTTGAATAGGGTTTCATGATTAACCCCTTCTTATTTGTTGGATATTATTAATAAAGTCTTTTCTTCAGTTTATGTCTTACAGTGTTCTGATTTAAATTAGATTATGCTTGTCCTTTAATGCTTTTTTCAATTGGTTAACTACGTGAATAATCTTGAAGAATGATCCGTAGGATTAAAGTAGGCAATGACAACTCGAAATTATTTAGTTTCATTGACTTTTTTATACATATTAAGAAGTAAAGGTTTGAATTCCAACCGTTTAATTACTCCATTCTTTGGACAACGTAGTACTCAATTTAGGTTGGTCCAACAATAGTTGTTGTGAGAAGCTTCGTGTGAGGTTATCCGATTGTTTCATTAAATCATAAGTAGCACACATAACTGTTCGATTCCTTTAGGTTTAATTCCAACAAAGACGAATGGGGGATTTGAAGGATTCCCTAATCACTTGTAATCATCTGAATCACAAAACCTAAACTAGCACATCAATTACACATCATTAAATACTTATCATTAAATAATACATCATCAAATACACAACATTACACATCCTTAAATAATACATCATTAAATAATACATCAATACACATCGTCAAATAATTCATATAAATTATTTATACATCAAGAAAAATTATGAAAAATATATGGTAAAATTAGGACTAAAATCTTTCACAATGAGCCAATTAACAAGAGCAGGATAAAGATGCTAATTAGTATGTAATCCATTTACATATGTTCTAATATGGCGGCCCACGTCTTTCTTTAATAATAGCATATAAATATACTAAGCCAAAATCCAACTTCTTTCCACTCACTTAAAACCAATTTATTCGAATTGCCTAGCTACATGACATACATGTGATTTGTCTAAGATTATATTTTTCATCAGAGCTTGTCGTTTACCAATCATTACACATCTTCAATCTAAGATTAAAGTCCAAGGGTATTCTCAATCCATTTAATCATGTAATCAATTTCATTCATACACTATAGAAATTAATATAGGCCTAACTTTACTTCAATACAAATACACTATGAAGAACAATTCCTATTCTCACATACCTGAACTAAGTAAATGCCTCGGCTTATGGACTACACAACAGTCTCCACAAAACCGCTTTAAACTATACATATATTGCTCGAGAAGTAGTATATGTCTGCTATACAAGTTTCAAATAATGATAATAATTATGATTATGATTATGATGTTTTGGTTGGATCTTGTATGCTGTAAAAAGTTTGTTTTTGTCTATGGCCTTGGCCACTGAAATAAAAAAAAAAACCCTCTTTTTTCTTGCATTTTCCGTATAATACAACAAACTGATCAAATTAATTAAGAGAAGAGAATCAATGTTGATATAAAATATACATGAATTCCGCCTATGACTACCGTATCAATAATCAAATATAAGACTACATTAATAAAAGATGCTTTGAAGCAAAATGACACTACATCAATAAAAGATGTCTTCTAAACAGAAACAGTCTTACAGCGGTTTGCTGCCAGCCTGCCAGCGGTCGTTTAAGCTCAGCGTGTCGGAGGCATTGCCGAAGATAAGGGAACTTTTTCGTTGTTACTCATGAGAATGGGATGAAATTACTTCCAACATCAACATCTGCTCTTGATCAAGAAAGCAAGGCTTCTAATTTGATGGCAGAACGGGGCTATTTTGAGCTATTGTCTTTTTCATTATTTAGTGCTTGCATTGCATTGAATTGAATACTTAGTACATTGTCTCATGTATGTATTCTTCCTCAGGTAGAATAGGCCTGTTTTCTGCATAAGTTATTCAATTACCGATATTGTGAAACTAAATTTCCTAGTTTTCTCTACTAACATAAGGCTTGATAGTTTCCTCTGCTACTAAACATTTCTATTTTACACAATTTTCATTCAGTTTTAAATATCTATGGACAACTATAAGGAAATTGCTCTTCTCCTTTTCAAAATTGCTCATTACCTTGACCAGTGGGAGTTAACTCATGCTCGGTATTTTTCAACGGTAGTTAACTCACGCTGATACTTTTTAGATTGGTTCAATTCACTTTTTAAGTCGGATCAACCGATCTAAAAAGTGCCAGCGTAAGTTAACTACCGTTGAAAAAGTGCCGAGCGTGAGTTAACTCCGGTTGGGTCAAGGGAATGAGCAATTTTGAAAGGGAGAAAAGTAATTTTCCAACTATAATTGGTTTAACAATCTGCATAAGTTTAGATAAATTGGTTTAACAAACATAATTGGCCCTCAAAAGAGGAACTAAGACTCATAAATTTCTTTTCCCTTTTTTGTGATTATGTTGCCTAATTGGAAAATATGCTTAACAAATTCTGATGTTTGTTCATTACGCAGGTGCTTGAAATTAGGCCTTTGCATCTTTTTCTATCGAAGAAAGCTGATCTTGGAGATTGTTCTTGTTTGCAGTATAAGTTGTAATGTTCAATAAAATTGTATTTGATGCAATAATAATTGAGATTTATGTATATCTTTTAAGGTTATAAATTCAATAAATTAGTGTTTTTTTTGAGTAAATTACACTCCCCTCTTTTAAAAGAAGTTTGAATTAGACTCTCCTCCCCTCTTATGTTAAAATATACATTCCCCTCCCTTGAAAAGTAAAATTTATTCTTCTCTCCTTTATGAGATGCTTGAATTACAATTTTCACCCTTAATAATTAAATATGCATTACCTTTTAATTTATTTCAACATAAATAAATATTTTTATACTATATACTAATTTTGAATCATCATTTAGAAAAAATAAATTCGTTTCATATTTTATAATAACCCTACTTAATAGACTTTAGTAATTTTTCACAAATTTTAATTTTATTTTGGGTTGTTTCATATTTTATAATAGGGTTTAAAACTACATGTTAATGGAATTGTGAATAAAAACTAGAGAAAAATATGTATTCAAAATTTGATTAGATAAAAATGGACCCGATACTATTTTTCTTCGAAGTGTGTTATATTATTTTTTTGCTAGATTATTAGAAATAAAAGAAAAATTATTGAGGAAGTAAAGCATAGATTTTAACATAAAAGGGGATGTGAGTGTAATTCAAGCTTCTCTCAAGGGAGGGGAGTGAAATAATTTCCAATATGTTTCGAATGATAGGAGAGGGAAGTGTATATTTTAACGTAATAGAGGAGGAAAGTGTAATTCAAACATCCTTGAGGAGAGGAGAGCGTAATTTACTCTTCTTTTTTTTACCCAAAATTAGTGATTTTAATACTAACTAGATATTACTATACATTTGTACGTCTTTAATAATTGAAAATTTTCATTATGTTTAAATTATATAACTATATTTTTATTTTGAATTTTTTTTGAAACATCAAAACTGAAGATATTATATTATAAGTTAATCAAATAGTTAAAAGAAGATTAAAATGAATTAAAATATAAATATATCTAAATGAAGATTTTGGGATTTTTTTTTCCATACGGACTTACCTGTAAATGCAAATTTATTGACTTGCCACTAGGAGTGTGTGTGGTTCGGAAACAATCGATTAAACTGAAAAATCAAAATAAATAAAAAAACTATTCGATCTTTTTTTATTTGGTTAAATAAATCGTAAATTATTCGATCTTTTTTTATTTAGTTAAAAAATCAAATGGAAGGAAACTAAACTAGACTGATTTGGTTTTCGGTTTTCAATTTGGAAATGATAATTTCTTTTTCAAGCCTTTTCTCTTCCATTCACTCTATTTGGATTATAAAATCTAAAAAAATGGAAGGTTTTTTAGGGTGTTTTAACTTGATTTGGAGGGCGTTTAACGCTTTAAGATTATAAAATTCAAAACCCATAGGACACGTGAGAAAGTAGAAAGGTGAAAAACGAAACAATCTTTCAAAAGTCAATGAATTGAACTCATAGGTTTATTAAGTTTACTAAGCCAACTTTAACCTTGCCCAAACCCTAACCAACACCCTCACACCAAAATAATAAACAAACAACATTTGTACAAGTTTATCAAGTTTACTAAGACCATGTTTTTCAAGTTTATTAAGTTAACTTGTTGGTTTTTAGTATTTTTTATGCTTTTGTCAAGTAAATATTTGTTTAAACAATTTTTGTAATTCTATATAAGTAAAATATTTAAAGGATTTATAATGTAGTAATTATGAATCGGTTCAATCCTTAATAATATGTTGGTAAGATTGAGAAAACGTTATTTTTTTAATTGCATTTTTAAGTGAATCGATCAATGAAATTGAACCAAATCGAATTTATCAGTTTATTTTGGTTCGATTCCACTTATGAAAAATGCCGAAAATCAATGTAGATTTGATCGTTTGAATTTTTCTTTTACTAGAAATCGAACCAAACCAAACCATTTGACTCATACGCGCGGCATTTGCCTACAGAATTTCACAGGAAGATTACTTGCAGAGTTTGATGGCAAAAAATCCAGAGAAACTTGCTTGAGGATTTCAAAATCCGCTAAAAATAATTATCTACGAAAGAAAATGAGTTTCTTGCATAATTCTCACCCAAATCTGCATGATATTGCGCATGAAATTAACTAATTTCTAGCAGTGTCCTAGATTCCTAGTGCTTCATGGAAACCACAACCCATGTCATGCTAGACCAGAAATCATTGCAGTCAACACATCAATGAAGTCTATAAAATTAGAGATTTTCTTTTCTCTATCTCCAAGATTCTCGCGCGGACTCTGAAATACACATTTTTTAACGGTTCAAATTGTATAATCTGAATTCCGTCAAATCATTTAATATGTTTTATAATTGATATGAAGGTCTCTTCTGACGGTCGTATCATCTCCATAAGAACCGAACAACAATTTTGGGATGGTATGAATGATCAATAGAGACCATAACACCCTCCCAAAAGATAAGTAAGATAGAAAAGAGAAGAGGAGATTTCAATAAAAATGGAGAAGAATGCAATGTTATTTATAACCACAAAACATCAAAGAATATAACTACAATCAAAGAAAACATTTTAAATGACTAAAAATGCATTAAACACACATTGCTTGTAACGTCACCTTCCATATTTTGGATTGGTTCATATTATATAACTTAAAATCATTCCCAGATTAGAGTCTATGTTTTCATTTTGCCTATAAAAACCGACTCATTCTTCACAATTTCTCATTTCAACTCACATTCTCTCATTTTCTTTCTATCATTCTTTTGTTTTTAGAGGTGAAGTTTGGATGTCATGGTTTCACTGATGGCCTCTCATAGAAATGGTAAATAGAGACCTTCGTAGCAGTAGTTTTGGATATGGTATGGATTGTCAAAGTGGAATGTCCCACATCAACTTGTATGTCAGATCAGTTTGGATCTGGGATTGTTCAATTCAATTCCCACAATCTCCTGCTCCATCATCTTGTGATCCCAAATTCTTATGATGGCATACGAGATGTATGGAAAATCTTCTCCATCCTTCCACTTCCATCTTCTTGTGCTACAAATTTAGTTTTCATTGTCAATATTTTGTACTACCTAGTGTTATGTTAATGTAAATGTATTATGAAATCGTGTTCAATTAGTAAAATATGATGGACTATTAAAGTTTGTTGTCAATTTTAAACTATGTAATCTTAAATTATACAAAACTAGTTAAACACAACTCGTTTTTTTTTTCCCAAAATCCATCAAATATGCTTCGTATTATAAAATCTAAACTGAAGTATTTTCGTCAAAACAGAGGACGTACAAGAAGCTGATAAGATAGAAAAAGAAATTATCTTAAAATTATTAGGCTTAACCCTCAGCTCGAATTTTTTTTGTGAATGGTTCAATGCAATGCTCTTCCCATGCAAATCAATTCATAACCATATGGTTTTATAGGTGACCATATCTTTCATTTTCTTTTCAAATGGATGAAATATCAGTTTGGACCTAAGCATGGGCTAACCCATTTAATCATCAATGAGGAATTTTCATGCACCCAAAGGGCTAGGAAAATTGCTCTTCTCCCAAGTGATTTTGCTCACTCCCATCAGAATCTATCCAAAATACTCCAACGTGAGTTAACTCGGGTTCAGTAAACCCAACGTGAGATAACTCACATTTAAAGCAATGTGACTTAAATCACGTATGTACAAAGCCAACGTGAGCAAACTCACGTTGCGATGCATTACTTGTTTTAGGCCATTCCTAGCACCTCCACACTTCAAACACACACTTCTTTCCCTCTTCACTTCTAAAACACCCAAAAGTACGATTTTTTGGTGAAAAATCTTGAGCTTAAATCATTGAAAATTGTCAAGAAGCAAGTTTCTACGCTCATCAAAGGTCTAAAATCAGGTAATGCATCATCTTAACTATTTACATTTTGCAGGTTTTTGTGGTTTGTTCGTCATTTTGGGAAGGTTAACTGGGTGTGAGTTAAGTCATGTTGAGTGTCCAACATGACAACGTGAGTTAACTCACGTTGGTGCCCATGATTTAAATTTTGGAGCCAATTTTTTTTTCTTTCAATAACTTGTTGCACAAGTTATTTATAATTTTCCTTGTTATTTTTTATTCAATAGATATAGTGATGGTTGAAAATGTGGTGGATGATGGTGTTGAGCCGAAACCGGCCATCATTGAAGCTTCCGTTAAAGCAAAACATACCAGTGTTTCTAAGCTTCGCGATTATGAAGTAAACACCGCCTCATTTTTTTAAACAAATGATAGATGGCGGGAGCGATATGATTTGCTTGGTTGGGTTTGTCGACAAGCGGCAAGGGAGGGATTTACTATATCTATAGATAAATCTAGTATAAAAAAAATCCAATGTTGACTTTGAAATGTGAAAGGAGTGGTGTATACAAACCACCAAAGAGGAGGAAGAAATTGAATCTTGAAGGCACGAGCTCAAGGAAATGTGATTGTCCATTTAGGATGTGTGGTTACTTTGACAAGAAGATAAAGGATTGGTGGTTGTCAATGCTTAATGGAGTTCACAACCATGAGTTGGAGCCAAAGTTAGGAGGTCACCTTCTTGCGGGTAGACTAAAAGAGGAGGAGAAGAAAAGAGTTGTTGACATGACAAAGAGTTTGGCGTTGCCTAGGAATATTCTAACGAATTTGAAGGAAAAAAACAAAGAAAGTGTGACGGATATAAAACAAGTGTATAATGCACGGACTATAAAGTGAAAGTCTATAAGAGGTGACAAGACGGAGATGCAATACTTGATTAAGAAGTTGGAAGAGCATAAATATGTCTATTTCACAAGAAAAAATGATGAGGAAACCACTCTTGAAGATATATTTTTTGCTCATCCGGAGTCTATTAATATGCTTAACACTTTTCTGACCATTTTGGTCATGGATTCCACTTACAAAACCAATATGTACATAATGCCATTATTTGATATTGTTGGTGTTACCTCTACCAACATGACATATTATGTTGCTTTTTCCTTTCTTGCCACTGAAAAAGAGGGTAACTTTACTTGGGTTCTTGAGATGTTGGTTGCTCTTTTGTCCTCAAAACTCAACATACCTAAGGTGGTTGTAACTAACAGAGACAATGCTTTGATGAATGATGTTGCCAAAGTTCTCCCTGAAACTTCCGCTTTACTTTGTTATTTTCATATAAAGAAGAATGTAAGAGCTAAGTGCATCACAGATTGCAGAGTCAAACCAAAGCCGAAGGATGTAAAAGTTGATGGGAAAGAAGTGAAAGAAATGAAGGAGGCGAAGGCAAGTGACGTAGTTGACAACATCATGAGAGCTTGGGAAGATGTGGTTGAATCCCCTTCAAATGATTCATATACAAGTGTGGTAACGCGATTTCGAGATGTATGCAAAAAATTCCGAAAGTTCTTTGAATATGTTGAAACCACAATATTGAACACTGTTAAGGAAAATTTTTTGAGGGCATGGACAGACGGTGTCTTGCATCTAGACTGCAGAACCACCAACATTGTTGAATCGGCTCATGGAAAGTTGAAAAAATATTTGAGGAGTAGTATGGGAGATTTGGCATCATGTTGGGATGAAATAGACAAAATGTTGGCTATCCAGATGTCTGAGATACAAGCAAGTTTTGGGGTCTTAGAACACAGATACAAAGAAAATTTTTTGTACTATGAGTTGGAGGGTTGTGTTTCTAGAGCCGCATTGTGTTTTATCTTTGAGGAAGCAAAACGGTCCAAGACATTCGGCTTTGCTAAGAAAGATTGCGGTTGTGTGATTAAGAAATCATACAGGTTGTCTTGTGTATGTATTCTTGCAATGAAGATCAAACAAAAATTGCCTATTCGATTGGATGACATATATCCTCATTGGAAAAGGTTATGTGTATGTGGAGAAGAAGTTGATGATGATTTTTCTGTGATGGAGGAGTGAAATGGCATTCAAGAACGTCTCAAAAAAGTCCCTTACAAAATGAAACTCCAAATCAAATAGGTGATGCGTCAACTAGCATTTCCAGAAGGCACAATGTTGTCTCCACCTCCAAGAAAGGTGGTAACCAAGGGAGCAAAGAAAAGTGTGAGGTCTACACCAAAATAGTCACCTATGGGTCGAATCTCATCTATGTGGGAGCGTGTTGATTCTCAATTCCCTGATAGCCAATCGTTTGAATGTAAGCCATCACTTCCAAAGAGGAAAAGTGCATGTATTGGCAATTCGTCATGCTCATCGGTTTCAATGCCTACTATACACCTGAATCCAGATTTACCATACATTACACAAATGCCAAAGATCATGAGACCTTACATTGAAAATATTGTGAATGTTAAGGAGGATGATAATTGTCGATTCTAGGTCATAGCTAGACACATGGGTATGGATGAGGAAAATCACATATTGGTTTGTAGTGCACTCATTCATGAGTTGAAAACTAATAAGCGTGACTATTTGCTGATATTTGGTTCGGAGGAGCGTTTTGAATATATCATGAATGGGTTACACCCTTCAACAAATAGTGGTGGAATTGCATACATAGATAAGTGGTTTACATTACCGGATATGGGTCACATTGTTGCAACTTGTTACAATAGAGTTGTTGTTCAATTGATAAGTCCCGAAGGAGGTCTATGTGCGACTTTTTTCCCAATCCGAGCTGCTCCACCACTTAACCCACATGCCCACATCATGTGTCTTGACTTAACTCCTGGCCACTTTCTTCATGTTTATTTGAAAGATGGTTGTCCATTACCACCGTCTTGTATGGAGTGGAAGAATCACAAGATTGGTGAGGTTGAGCAATGGGAGTTTGAATTTTTTGATAGACAGACCTTGTTCAAAGACCTCATGTCTAAGGAGCCGAAACCGCCGAAAAAACCCACAAATCATCTCAATCCAATTTATTGCGACACTCCCACTGTCGAAAAACCAAAAGGAGAATTTGAAGTAATTGAAGAAGATGAAAATGATGCCCTGTCAGTAGCTAGTTAGATAGGCTATGACACTTTTTTGTCGGTATTCGTCCTTTTTTTTGTCGATATTACACCGACATATTTTTTGGTGACCGGTTATGCAACGCCGATATTTGTGGCCAATAGGTAACTAACATTATATAGATTATATAAATATATGAAGTGAAATATTTTTTGGTTGCCGGTTATGTAACGCCAACTATTGCTTGCATTTTTTTGTCTTTAATTATTCAACTATTTATTTTATCTTTCATTTGGTTTTATTCTTATACTTGTTATTCCATAAACTTTTGTGAAGTGAAACATGTCTCAAGATGCACAAGTTGAAGTTGAAGCTCATGTTTGATACTTCGCCTTCAAGAAGATGATTAAGGTTTTTTTAACCCCCACCGATAATTTGGATGAGTTGAAGGCACAACTTAACAGATACTTTGTCCATCTTGGTGAAAACCAAAGAACATCTCATGTATTTGCACAAGTTCCATGCATTAATCTGACGGCGGATAAAGATGAAGACAGTTGGAAGACCATATATTTTCCACAAGTTATCCATGTTGATGGCGACGTAGATTACATGTTTAGGTTAATGGTTGAAAATAACATTTTACATCTTTGTGTCCGGTCCATTGAAGTGTAATATGTATTGACGTGTAATATGTTCGAATTTGTGTCTGTAATGTTGCATTTTAATCAAATTCAAACTTTTGTGGATTGTGTATTTAACGACGAATTTGTGTAATTTGGATCGACTATGTGTGATTATGTTATGATGAGTAGTATGTTGTTGAAATGGTGTAATTTGGATCAATTATGAGAGTGTATTGATTACAGGTCATTAGTGGCTTGGTTGCTTGCATTCAATGATGTCCTACTGCTATACCAGAAGCCAACGTGAGTTAACTCACATTATACCAGAACACAACGTGAGTTAACTCATGTTGGATCAGCGTGACTTAACTCACGTTGGCTTGAGTTAACTCATGTTGGTTTTACCGAACGTGAGCTAACTCACGTTGGGGTTATTTTAGGCAGTTTGAGGAGGGAATGAGCAAATTTGATTGGGAGAAGAGCAATTTTCAAGGGCTATGGACGAAGCTGAAGGGGGTCGGCCCACAAAATTGTAAGATCAATTTGGTATCATTTTAACTAGCTATGACTTGCACCGTCTATTTCCTATGGTTAATGTTTTCTACAAACGCGAACATGTGTATTTATTGACGTTAAACCATTTATAATTGTGCTCTCTATTAGTGCAACATTAGATTTCTTGCATTGCAAGTAAGCATATGGATGAATGAATAAATGAAAGAATAGAATGAATGAAAAGAGGAAGAAGAGGTTAGAGAGAAGAAAGAGTTTGTTGTAATCTAGTTATTCATTAATTGATAAAAAGAAAAGCATTACAACTAGTTATATACACTTGACTTGTGATGCAAGTTATTAATAACTAACTCACCAAAGTCCAAAAATAGTTATGTAACTAACTATCATATGATTATGGATTAATATTCTAATACTCTCTACTATGTTTATCACATGCATATTAATTCTCAAGTGATGAACTTCCATAAGAAGAAATCTTATGATTTACTATGAGTTAATATCCATCTTCTTTGTTCTTTCTATTTTATTGGGTATGACTCAGTGTTATTAATAAGTGGATAGAATATTGTCGACAAGTTAATGTTATACTCCCTCCGTCCCAAAATATAAGCAAAAATGAGTCAACATAAGTTGATGTATTTGGTAGAAATTTTGAACCAAATACATTAACTTTTGTTGACCAATTTTTGCTTATATTTTGGGACGGAGGGAGTAAGTTAGACCGTAATATTTAAATATAATTTAGTATTTTGTAAACCCGATCTTTCATTAATAATAAGAAAATGCCACAATTTCTCTATAGTTGGAAGACGTGTAAAAAAAAAATTCACAGAACTTCGCTACTAAACTACATATGCTTATCATGTCTTTATTGTTTCTTTATTATTTTGAATTGGATTGTTATTGTAACATGATTTTATTTCGACATTTTGTTAGGTTATAACTACCTTTATATTCATCGTCTCACACATAATAAGATGAACATCTTGAAGTGTAAATTTATGCCTATACATCTCATTTCTATATTGACTTGGAGTGAGAAGTTAAGGTTTTCTCATTATCTCTAAATTTGTGTTCTCTCATTATCTTGTTTAATTTCCTAATCCCCATTGTTTTTAAATTTGTTAGTTGTATATTTAATTCTACAACATGAGAATTATTTTACTAAAGACCTTATTTACATTTTAAAAGAAAAACAACCATTATTAGATGAACTCAATAAATCAATTAATATTGAGATAGAAGTAGTGGAACTACTCTTGAAGTTTAATTAGAAACACAACAGCTGCCAAATTTGAAAGCAGTATCCAGCAAATATTTCTTAAGGAATAAAAGTGGCAAACCTTCTTCAAACGGAACTCAACTTTGTCCTTTTTTCCCATAACTTTGCTGTTATTGTCCCACTCTATACCCTTTCCTTAGCTGGCCATACCCTGTCCCCGCGTATCTTATTAACGAGTCATGCCCCTATAATGATCACACCCCTATAAATAACAACTTGGGTACCCATCAATAAAAGGTGGGTAACACAACCTATGTTGAGTTGACACCAATCAAAATTATTTGTTTGTTTTCTATTATTTTTAAGGACAAAATTTAGGTACAATTCTTTAGGTGCTTTTCGTCTGGTTCTTAACTAAAAATACAAATTTTTTGGATATAACAAACTTTGAGAAAATTATGGATTTAAGAAAATCATGGTAAATTTAGTTAAGAACCATACGAAAAGCACCTAAGGAATTGTACTTAAGTTTTGTCCTATTTTTAATGTTATATAAATATATTGTTTTGATTGGTCCAACTCAACATAGATAGTATTACCCACCTTTTATTGATGGGTAAACAAGAATTTCCCAACTCCTCTAAAAAAAAGTAATGAATTTGGTCAAAATTTGGCACCTACCATCACACAACAAACCCATGAATTTTGTTAGTAGGGAGCCAAAAATCATTAATGGAATAACAAAATAACAACGCGTAATCTAGCTGGCACCTCTCCTATAATTTGACTTCACCAATACTCACTCCACCTCTTATGACCTCTCTTTCTATCCACCTTCCTTTCCACTACATTCCCACTATATAAACCAAATACCTATCTTACCTTTGCATCAAACATTTCCCACAACATCTTATTTCTACTTCTTTGTTCTATCTCACTCAAAACAAAACCCAAATGGCATCTTTTAACAAAAGTGCAATCATCATTCTTTTTCTCACAATCTCACTACTTCAATTGAGTTCAGCTAGAAAACTATCAGATCAACAACTTAAATTTCAATACCACAAAGGCCCTCTCTTAACCGGTAAAATCTCCATAAACCTCATTTGGTATGGAAAATTCAAACCATCTCAACGAGCGATCATAACTGATTTCATAACCTCACTCTCTTCTCCCAAAAAACCAACAACCACTTCACAACCATCAGTTGCCACGTGGTGGAAATCAACCGAAAAATATTACCAACTCACCAACAACAAGAAATCAGTTAACCTAGCTCTCTCACTAGGTACTCAAATTCTTGATGAGAAGTACTCTTTAGGAAAATCTCTCACAACTAACCAAATCCTTAAACTCGCATCAAAAGGACAACAACAAAACGCCATCAACATTGTTCTAACAGCGGCTGATGTGTTAGTTGATGGTTTTTGTTCAAGTAGGTGTGGAACCCATGGTTCTTCATATGGTGCACATGTAAATGGAAAGAGAAACAAGTTCGCGTACATTTGGGTTGGAAATTCAGAGACACAATGTGCTGGTCAATGTGCGTGGCCATTTCAGCAACCAATTTATGGTCCACAAAGTGCACCGTTGGTTGCACCAAATAACGATGTGGGTCTTGACGGAATGGTTATAAATGTTGCTAGTCTTTTAGCTGGAACCGTAACCAATCCTTTTGGTAATGGATATTTTCAAGGACCAAAAGAAGCTCCTTTGGAAGCTGCTTCGGCTTGTACCGGTGTTTATGCTAAGGGGGCTTATCCTGGTTATGCTGGAGACCTTTTGGTGGACAAAACAAGTGGTGCTAGCTATAACGCTAATGGTGATAATGGAAGGAAGTATTTGTTGCCTGCGATTGTTGATCCTAAAACCTCAGTTTGTTCTACATTGGTATAAAGAAAGAGTGTTTAGTTGTTAGGCAATGAGAGATTCTTTGATTTGTTCATTCAATTAGTTGTTATAACGTCGATAATTAATCTTTTATTCTTTGATTCTTTTTAATCTTAATCTTATTAAATAATAATATCAATAATATCATTATGTCTTCGATCTTCTTTCCTCTATCCATCTCAATGAAAGACACTTATTTTACACAAATCAAATATAATACTATGAATGAAACAAAAATAATCATAATTTTACCATTATAGTCTTACTATATACTGACACATATAAATAAAAAGTGAAAAAAAATAAAGTGAAAAATCTTGAGTTGAGAGTTATGATGAGATTTGCATCAAGCTTATAGTTGGCAAGTTGACTATGAATGTGACTAATACACCGTTCAATTCCAAATCAAGCCAAGCTACTTAATATTATTATAATTTTTTTCATTTTTTAGTATTAAATTTAATTTTTTCCATTTTTTTTCTTTTTAAAAGAAAGGATTGGGAGTGTTGAAGCACATGGTATAAATTAAATGTTAAAATTGAAAAAGAGATAGTATATAATATATTGAAAATTGAAGTAATACTCAATTTTAGATAAACTTCTTTTGCAAATGTCCCACTCATAATGTGCCACGTTGAGTATTTTGAATGATTAAATAATTCAATTTCTTGATGAAATTATTGTAAGATCGTGTAAATTAATTTTATAATTCTAATAACAACCCTTAAAATATTGCTTAAAAAGTAAAATCGTATGGATAAATGGCGTTAATTTCATAATTCCAACCTCAACTAATGCATATGCAATGATATATTATCTCGGTAAAATAATAATTTTTTGGTCTATGTTCTCTCTTTTTCTTCTGTTTTTATATAATACAGGTTTTCTTTTCATGTCAAAAAATATAATAAAGATATTACCCAAAACAAGTGATGATTAAAATTGCACATTCTCAATAAGATCAAATTAAGTGTAATTTTCTTAAATTATACTTCATATGTTCTTAATTATAAGATGTGTTACAAGAATTTGTTTGTCCCTTAATATAGATCATCGATAAATTTCTAAATACATTTATTATTTTTTCAAATATCTATTATTAATACTACTAATTTATCTTAAAATATAAACAATATAGTGACATTGAAAATATTTAAAAAATAATAATTTAATAATAGTTACACACATTTTGAACAAATTTATTATTTCTAACAACTTTTCTTAGCATAATTTTTATAAGATGGAGACAAGGGCGGATGTATGCTCAAGCATGTGTGTGCTTGTGCCTGCACAAAAAATTTAAAACCTTTTTTTAGTAGTATAATATACCAATAGTTGACAATTTGATTACATGACACACTTATCACAAATCATTTTTCTCTTCGCCCACACATATCATCATATATCCCTCAAATATTTTTTTGATAATATGAATCGGATGCGAAATCGAATGGGACATGACTGTTTAAATGATTGTTTGGTTATTTATATAGAGGGGGATATTTTTATTGATATTGACAATGAAAAAATCATTCAATATTTCTAAAATATAAAAAATCGTAGAGAACAATTATGAGGAATATTTTTATGCTTTTGAAAATGAAATATAACATATATATATATATATATATATAATGCTACAAATTTTTAATACATGGTGTTCCACTATTCAAAATTCCTACGGAGAGAATAAAAGTGATTGATCATCAATCACGCAAAAGAAAAATTGTTACGCTCTTCGATGGAGAGTGGACCCAAAAGCTAGGGGCATGCCTTGTACAAAGGATACACAACTTTGTCGTTTTGTTTCATACCTGTGCTGTTATTGTCCCAAATCTATGAATTCATGCAAACTGGAATAATAAAATAACAACGCGTAATATAGCTGGCACATCCACCACTCACCCTCCTACATAATTTGACTTCAACTATATACCTTTCTATTTTACACGTTAATTCCTTTTCAATACACTTCCACTATATATATACCTACAACCCCATCTAACATTTCCACATTCCTTCTACTTCATACTTTGTTCTATCTCAATTACATATCCCAAATGGCATCTTTTAATTTAAGTGTAATCTTCACCCTTTTTCTCACAATTTCACTACTTCATTTAACCTCAGCTAGAAAACTCACCGAATCAGATCAACAACTTAAATTTCAATACCACAAAGGCCCTCTCTTAACCGGTAAAATCTCCCTAAACCTCATTTGGTATGGAAAATTCAAACCATCTCAACGAGCCATTATAACTGATTTCATAACATCCATCTCTTCTCCCAAACAAACAACAACCACATCACAACCATCTGTTGCCACGTGGTGGAAATCAACCGAAAAATATTACCAATTCATCAACAATAAAAAATCAGCTAAACTCTCTCTCTCACTAGGTACTCAAATTCTTGATGAGAAGTACTCTTTAGGAAAATCTCTCACAACTAACCAAATCCTTAAACTCGCATCAAAAGGACAACAACAAAACGCCATCAACGTTGTCCTAACAGCTGCTGATGTGTTAGTTGACGGTTTTTGTTCAAGTAGGTGTGGAACCCATGGTTCTTCTTATGGTGCACACGTAAATGGAAAGAAAAACAAGTTTGCGTGCATTTGGGTTGGAAATTCAGAGACACAATGTGCTGGTCAATGTGCGTGGCCATTTCACCAACCAATTTATGGTCCACAAAGTGCACCGTTGGTTGCACCAAATAACGATGTGGGTCTTGACGGAATGGTTATAAATGTTGCTAGTCTTTTAGCTGGAACCGTAACCAATCCTTTTGGTAATGGATATTTTCAAGGACCAAAAGAAGCTCCTTTGGAAGCTGCTTCGGCTTGTACCGGTGTTTATGCTAAGGGGGCTTATCCTGGTTATGCTGGAGACCTTTTGGTGGACAAAACAAGTGGTGCTAGCTATAACGCTAATGGTGATAATGGAAGGAAGTATTTGTTGCCTGCGATTGTTGATCCTAAAACCTCAGTTTGTTCTACGTTAGTATGAAGAAACTGGTCAAAATTAGTTGGTAGGCAATGAGATATTCTTTTATTTGATTTGTTCATTCAATTAATTTGTTATATATAAAGTCAAAATGTTCATTCAATTAATTTGTTATATATAAAATCAAAATTATAGAAATATGGAATTGAGTTTATAGAAATATAAGTTTATCTTATCATGACCTTATTCGTTTGTGACATTCGATGCTTTTTCTTTTCTCCAAATTCTCACATCTTCGTTTCAACATCTTATGTAGGTGAGTTGGATTATTAGTATTTTCAATATATTTTTTTTCTTTTTTTTTTTATATAAAAATAAAAATTCAAATTGATAGTGTATATCGATTCAATACAAATTCAAAACCGCTAAAAACAAAAAAGATGAATATGCGCACAAACTCACAACATCGTGTTAATAGCATAAAACGACAGAGTATATGTGCCTACAAATATGACTACATTCAAGTCTCCGGAATACTCATGTCTCTAGATCTGCAACGTTGACGACACCAAATCATTGATTGAATCTTCACTTGTTCAAAGTTAATATTTCAACCTGAATCAAATAAACATCGCACTAAGACGGGAGATAAAAAACACACCGCACAAAGACGAAAAATCAAAACAAACAGAGTTGTGCAAATATAACAAAATCACACAAAGAAACGAAATAAGAGTGAAAATACGTGGAAATCACTTATTCAACTAAAAGAAACAATTCGGAGGGGTGAGTTTGAGTCAAAATTGACCCTAAATCACCCCTCTTTGATAGATCAAGAAGAAAAGTGGTGACCTTTAGAGTTTAGGAAGGAGAAAAGAGAGACCGCGTGATCAATTTAAATATATATTTTTGTGTTTGGTTATGCAATTCTTAAACCCTATGTGTTTGTGTTAGCCCATATTTTTATAAGCTAAGAATATGCTCTAAACATGCATTAAATGCTGAAGGGAATCTTGCAAGATTCTATCTAATCGAAGAGCAGAAAGAATCTTGGAATTGTTCACAGGTTCAAAGGAAATATTTACAAATACAAGGCTAAGGTAAGAAGGAGGACTTCGAACCAGAAGGCAGATCGACCTAGCGTATGATCGAATCGAAGCAACAAAGTTCTGGACTTAGCACAATTCTGACACTTCACAAAACTCAGTTCGACTTCGAGAGATGCAACCGTTCTAAGGAGCAGTTAAGTGCATGCAGGGTGTACGTGGCAGGACATTTGGCAGTAGTATAGTGTTCGACCGTTAGGGCAGTTTATTTTCGAAAGTCTATATATAGTAGTTTTTGAGTCAGAAAAATGGTCGCAATTCATTTTATACAAAAATCCTTGTAAACTCAAAGTACCCACGCTATCGAGAGAAACGAGTGAAATGGGATCCAAGTATGAATCTGTGAACCATCCTTTTCTGTAATGCATATTTTACAATTCAATGCAATTTACTTTTTTCATGAAATGTATCTTTTAAGCACTTTAAGTTTCATGCAAAGTTTAATGTTTCTCATTTAAATTCTATTCATTTCTGTTTCGATCGAAACAAAGTTTTCGTTTACTAAGAACTTGTTTTCCTTGTTATTTGCAATCCAAGTGACTTTTATGTTTAATTCTTCCCAAAACTACAATAAATGTTTATGCGTAATGGACATTCAAATAATTTAAAGTATTCAAACAAAGCACTATGCTCCTGAGATTCACTAGTTGGTCTCGCACGCAATTAATTCAGACTAGCGGTTGTTTACCAAATTTCAGAGTAAACAGTTTGTTGCAACATTACTATGTCATGAGTTATTAACATCTATAGAAAACATAAGAAGTCATTCTAGAGAAAATTAGATAATATAATAATTAAAAAAAATGTATCACTATAGTCTATAGTCTATACTCTATAGTAGGAAATGCATTATATTCAAAGGTGTTGTGAAAAACGATGTCAAGAACAAAGTATAAACTGTTTCACCGGTGATTAAGAAACACAAGGGTAAGGGAAAAGAATGAAAAACAAGAAGAACAACAAGGATTGGTTATAACTGCTATTCTTTACTTTCTTTTTGAAACAAGATTACAAGTGTTACAAGAATAACAAATAACCCTCTCACCCTAAATTAGGATTAGCCGTATTTGTGATGAGAGACTAGTATGCTATTTATAATAAACCTAACATACTAACTAATGGGCTTTTTCACAATTACCCATTACAAGCTAACTTAGGGTACAAGCTAACTTAAACAATTGGACATAACAAACAGGCCCAATTCGATATGCTAACAAACCTAGCAATATCGTCTAATGCATGTTAGAACAACTTCGACTACAACACGCACTACCCTAGAGTTCGTTCCAATATCTCACAAATCTCCACCTTGGAACAAACTCTAATATTAATGAACCAGCTAGCTTTCTTCATGCAGCTTTACCAACTGCATACAGTGGAAAAACTTGCAACTTGGCAATGTCTTGGTGATCATATCAGCAGCATTGTGATCTGTCGAAACCTTCAGCACTTGGACTTCTCCACGCTCGATTACTCCTCTGACGAAATGCAGCCTCACATCAATGTGCTTCGTTCGCTCATGATAGGCTGAATTCTTCGACAGATGTATTGCACTTTGACTATCACATTTAACAGTGATAATTCGACCTTGAAGTTTCAGCTCCTTAGCAAAACCTTCAAGCCACAGTGCTTCTTTCACAGCTTCAGTGAGGGCAATATACTCTGCTTCAGTAGTTGACAATGCTACAACCTTCTGAAGTGTTGCTTTCCAACTAATTGCCGTGCCAAACATAGTGAAAATATATCCAGAAATAGATTTTCTGGAATCCATACAACCTACATAATCAGAGTCGACATATCCTTCGATTACTGCTTTACTATCTTCACCCAAGGCTCCACCATAAATCAGGACTCTGTTCAGAGACCCATTTATGTACCTTAGAATCCACTTCAATGCTTGCCAGTGAGCCTTTCCAGGATTCGACATGTACCTGCTTACAAGACTTACTGCATATGCTATGTCAGGTCTAGTACAAACCATAGCATACATCAAAGAACCTACTATATTAGCATATGGAATGCTATTCATATAAGCTCTTTCGTCATCAGTACTGGGACACTGATCTATACTCAGCTTGAATTGAGGGTTTGTCGGAGTCACAACAGGCTTTGAATTCGACATACCAAACTTGTAGAGAATCTTCCGTAGGTATGCCTCTTGAGATAAGCATAATTTCGACTGCTTTCTATCTCTTCGGATGTCAATCCCAAGAATCCTGGATGCAGCTCCCAGATCCTTCATGTCGAATTCCTTATTGAGTTCAGCCTTCACCCTCATTACATCTTCGACATTGTTGCTTGCTATGAGAATATCATCCACATAAAGCAACAAAATAACAAATGAATTACCAGGTCGAAATCTGAAGTAAACACAGTGGTCGAACTGACTTCTAATGAAACTTATCCGTGCCATGAACTTGTCGAACCTCCTATTCCACTGTTGAGGAGATTGTTTCAGTCCATATAAAGATCTCTGTAGTTTGCACACATAATCTTCCTTCCCCTTTTCGACATACCCTTCAGGTTGCCTCATCAGGATTGTTTCATCTAGATCACCATACAAGAACGCAGTCTTTACATCCATTTGTTCCAGTTCAAGGTCGAACTGTGCCACCATGGCAAGCAACATTCGAATGGATCTGTGCTTCACAACAGGAGAAAACACATCATTGAAATCGACACCTTCTTTCTGAGTGAAACCCCTAGCGACCAACCTTGCCTTGTATCTTTTCGACGCCACTCCTTCGATTCCTTCCTTAACTTTGAAAATCCATTTACAGCTGACTAACCTTGCTCCAACAGGTTTCTCGATCAGTTCCCAAGTGTTATTATCATGAAGAGATTTCATCTCATCATCCATGGCCTTCAGCCATTCAGTCTTATTTCGACTCCTCAGAACTTCCTTATAGTCTCTAGGTTCTTCATCTAGAACCTCACTTGCAGAGATTAAGGCATAAGCTATAAGATCTGCATATCCAAGTCTCTGAGGTGGCTTGATGACTCTTCTCTGCCTATCTCTTGCCAACAAGTAGTCATCGACAGTTTCCTCAATATCTACTTCTTCTTCGACTTCATCTGGGATACGCAATTCAGCATCAACATGCTCCACCTCAACAGGAATCTCTCCCTGTTCCAGCTCTTCGTCAGAAATTTCTGCACTTCGATCAACATCATCAGTTTTCTTGAAAGCCATTTCAGCTTCATTGAAAACTACATCTCGACTGGTGATACACCTCCTGTGACCTGGCTCTAGGCACCATAGCCTATAAGCTTTGACTCCTTCAGGGTATCCCATGAACATGCATTTTAGAGCTCTAGGTTCGACCTTGTCTTGCCTAATGTGAGCATAGGCTACGCAGCCAAATACTCTCAGTTTGTCGAGATCTGGTGGATGTCCCGACCAAACTTCTTCAGGTGTCTTCATATCTAACGCAGTCGAAGGACATCTATTTATCAGATATGCTGCTGTCGAAACAGCCTCAGCCCAAAACACCTTCTTTAACCCAGCACTGGTCAACATGCATCTAACTCTTTCCAAAATAGTTCGATTAAACCTTTCAGCCAAACCGTTTTGTTGTGGAGTACCTGCAGTAGTTCTGTGCCTTGCAATACCAGAGGCAGCACAAAAACTGTCGAACGCCTCATTGCAAAATTCAAGGCCATTGTCGGTTCTCAACCTCTTAACCTTCCTGCCAGTTTGATTTTCGACCAGAGTCTTCCAACTTTTGAAATTCTCAAAAGTTTCATCCTTAGTCTTCTGGATGAATACCCATAACTTTCTGGAATAATCATCAACTATGGATAGAAAGTACCTCGCTCCTGAATGTGATGGACACCTTGCAGGCCCCCAAAGATCAGCATGGATGTAATCAAGGGATCCATGTGTTCTTTGTTTACCTTTGTTGAACTTCACTCTACAAGATTTTCCAAGTACACAGGGTTCACAAAACTTCAGCTTTTCGACTTTGTCTCCACCAAGCAGATTTTGTTTCCCTAGTTCGACCAGACCCCTTTCACTGACATGGCCCAATCTCATGTGCCAAATTTCTGTCTTCGACAAAGGTTTCGTGGATGCAACATTTGTCGAACCACTTACAACTTCAGCCTCAAGGGCATACAAGCCTTGTTTCTTCACGCCTCTCAAGACTTCCTTCGACCCCTTCATGACTCTAAGGATACTTTTGTCTCCTTGGAAAACATATCCTTTTTTGTCGAATTCACCAAGAGAAATCAAATTCCTCTTCAAATCAGGTACATACCTAACTTCAGTCAATAACCTTATTGACTCATCATGGAGCTTGAATCTCACAGATCCAACACCAGCAATCTTGCAAGCTTTGTTGTTTCCCAGCAATACAGATCCACCATCTTGCTCACATAGTTCCTCGAACACATCTTTGTTTGGAGTCATGTGCCAAGTGCAACCTGAATCCATAACCCACTCCTTCGTTGAGTCGCTGCTTGAAACCACAAGGACATCAGATGAGTCGAAATCATCTTGTGCAATGGCTACGTTGCCATTATCCTTACCTCCATGATCCTTCAGGCGTTCAGGGCACACCTTTCTTGTGTGACCCTCCTTCTTACAATGATAGCATCGAATACCAGATGCCTCGCCACTGTAAGACTTCTGGTGACTTTTACCTTTCTTCTTGTCGAACTTACCATCCTTTCGCAAGAATTTTCCCTTGACGGCCAAACCTTCACCAACAGTCGAAGGTTTATGCTCCTTTCGTTCGTTCAAGTCCTTCGAATACAAGGCTGATTGAACTTCTTCAAAGGTCAGGGACTCCCTTCCATACAAGAGAGTTTCTTTGAAGTGAGCATGTGTTCTGGGCAAAGCGCACAACAGCAACAGCGCTTGATCTTCATCATCGATCTTTACATCAATATTTTCCAGATCAAGAATCAGCTTGTTGAACATATCCAACTGCTCAGCCAACACTTTGTCTTCACTCATCTTGAATGAATACAAAGCCTGCTTCAGGTAGAGTCGATTTACCAGCGATTTGGTCATGTACAAACTTTCAAGTTTCACCCATAACCCTGCTGCCGTCGTCTCCTTTGATACCTGTCGTAGAACCTTATCACCAAGGCTCAGCAAGATTGCGCTGTGGGCTTTCTCTATCATGGCCGTCTTCTCCTTCTCCGTTAACGCAGCATCCATGGCTGCGATTCCCTTCAAAGCTTCTAAACAACCCTGCTGAACCAGTAGGGCTTTCATCTTCAAGCGCCACAGACCAAAATCGTTCACTCCGGTGAACTTTTCAATCTCATACTTTGTTGAAGGCATCTTCTCCACGCTCACCGCACCAATTTGTTGTGAAAAACGATGTCAAGAACAAAGTATAAATTGTTTCACCGGTGATTAAGAAACACAAGGGTAAGGGAAAAGAATGAAAAACAAGAAGAACAACAAGGATTGGTTATAACTGCTATTCTTTACTTTCTCTTTGAAACAAGATTACAAGTGTTACAAGAATAACAAATAACCCTCTCACCCTAAATTAGGATTAGCCGTATTTGTGATGAGAGACTAGTATGCTATTTATAATAAACCTAACATACTAACTAATGGGCTTTTTCACAATTACCCATTACAAGCTAACTTAGGGTACAAGCTAACTTAAACAATTGGACATAACAAACAGGCCCAATTCGATATGCTAACAAACCTAGCAATATCGTCTAATGCATGTTAGAACAACTTCGACTACAACACGCACTACCCTAGAGTTCGTTCCAATATCTCACAAAAGGAGTCATGTATATGGTGAAATCTTATTCGAAGGTCATTGCATTCGATTAGTGATCTCAGGTTCAAGGGATTTGACCCACAATATTTTTTACTATGTATTTAGAAAATTGCGTTTTTTTTTTCATTCAATTTTGCTCATTTCCACCTCAAACTTCATAAAATAACCCCAACATGAGTTAACTCACGCTCGGTAGAACCAGCGTGACTTAACTAAAGTTGGTTTTAGGTAAGCTAACAAACCATCAATTTTCGACAGAGATGCTGTTTTTTTTAAGCCCCTAAACATGTATTTTGTAGAATATGTTATGTTCATTTATTCATTCACAATACCTTATGTTAATTTTTTAAAAAACATTCGCTAAATTTTCAAAAAACATGATCCAAAATAAATCATAACTTCAAAATACACAAGTATGCAAAATTTATTTAGTTTTAATTTCATCTCCGTTCAAATTGGGCAATAAACAAAGCGTTGTGTTACATTACATTACATTCTTCCTAAGGATATTGTATCATCATCATGTTGGGTTTAAATTAAATTCATAGAAGTTTGCCGAAAATGTTGACATTGAAGTGTCTTATACTTAGTGTAAAAATTTGTTAGTCTCTTTGAAAACTCAAAAGAATGAGAGAACACATCACATGTATTCTACCGAATCAACTATATAGGTTCTCACATCGAATTCCTTCATATAAGATGAGTAGTGACAAACACGAATGCATTCCAATATATTCTTTTGAACTTAATCCTACTGCTCTGCCATCTGACAAGTTTCAATTGACAGAGGAGCATGATCAAGCTCCAAACAACATCTTAGAAATGCATTCCCGTTCGTCACAGTCATTGATGGACGAAATTGACAAGTGCACCAAATCGTAACAAGTAATAAAGTAGTAAGTTTATCGTTCTCCACAGGGATTGTCGTTCAACTTAGTAATTAATAAAACTTATTTCAAAAGGCAAAAGTTAAATAAAATTGAATAGAATTGCAGGGTTGAATTGCCATGCCCAATGCAAGATTAGATTTGTGATTCAGATGATTATCGGTGATTATGGAATCCTTGAATCCCTCCTTCGTCTTTATTAGAATTATCTTTTAAGAAACAAACAGCTTATCTAGTGCTTACTTTGATTTAATGAATCCAACGGTATAATGCAAGGGTCTCTATTCATAGCATATGGTTACTTAGGGTTTGAAATTCTGGCAAGTCCTGATGCTGAACGTAAAACAGAGTAAAACAAAGGAACAATAACAGATAGAAATAAAAGGCACATGATATCTGTTAACCCACTTCGGTGACAAACACACCTACGTCTGGAGGCTACCAAGCTAGGAAGGAAATCCACTATGATAGTCCTAGTTCTAAGTTCTCAGCAAACTCCCAGTTTGCAACTTATCACCTAGCAACTACCCTTATTGACTTCAACTTAGGAACTCTTAGACCTGAGATCCCATCTCACTTCCCCTCAATCAATCACTGCCCCAGTGATCTTAAACTCAAATAACAATCAACGAAGGAGACACACTCCAATACACAAAAGTCACTCTTGCTTAAAAGCTCATGAGTGATACACAAATACAACTCAATAAAACACAATCCTATGCTTGCATCAAGGTGACACAAGAAAGGCTCACAATTAACAGACTCAAAACCTACGAATACTCTATCAATGATAACTTTGGTTGAGTTGATTTTCTTCAATAGCAGCACCCTCTATTTATAGCCTTCAGCAGCAACAAATATTTGATCCAAATATTTTTCAAAGATATATTTCCAAAATTCTTCTTTAGAAATATATTCCACAATATTCTTCAGAAATATATTTTCCAAAGTTCTCTTTGAAAATATATTCACAAATAATAGAATCCAATCTTCAAAATAAATCTCACGAAAATATTCTTCCTTCTAGAACCACACGCAACAAGGAGAATTCTTTAGTCAAATCTTCAAAAGATCACAAGAGAAAATAAACAGCTCCAAGGCACTAAAACAGGAGCACAGTAAACCAGCTTCTGAAGGTACTTCTGAAGAAGTGCTTCTGAAGGTCTGCGCCTGAAGTTCTGCGTCTGAACATTCAGTGTCTGAAGGTTGCTTCTGAACAGTGCTTCTGATGTTCTGCTTCTGAGGTCCAGCTTCTGAAGATGCACATCTTGCTTGAATATTTGATTTTAGCAAACATGAAGCCAACAACCAAATATCCAACAATCTCCCCCTTTGGCAAATTTTTGGCTAAAATCAATCTGAGATCAGGAAGATATCACAAGGCAAATTCTTCACTCATCAAAATTGCGCAACCATGAAGAACATAACATAGCAACCAAAAAGCAACAGAGTCAGCAGCGGATAATACACTACGTTTCACACATACGCAGGAACAAAACGAAGCACTCCCCCTAAAACAGAGACTCCCCCTGAAACAGATCAGCTTTTGATAGGAAACACATATACTCCCCCTGAAACAGATCAGTTCTGTATTGCGAAATGCTTGTATTGCTTCTGAACTGAACTACATAAATGCTTGCTTCTGACACACTTATCTCCCCCTTTTTAGCCAAACAATTTTGACAAAACACCCAAGCAATCACCAGGAGCAGAAAAAATATGAAACAGCTGAGGTTACAGACCATATGCACACAAGCAGAGGAAAAATAAAGGGAACACGCCCAGAAATCTGCAACACAATTCTAACTCACACCATAGATGAAAAGAACACAGAAGAGCTTTCATCCACAAACCCATAACCATAAAGGCACCATAGAGTCATACCACACACAAAGTCTTCACAGAGGAAACAAAAACAAGAGAACACAATTGCAGAGTATAGTTCAAAAATGCAGACCAGAAGCACAAAATGAAATCCAGGACATAGTCCAAAAAATTGACAATCTTCAGACTCAGCATCAGAAGTTGCTTCATCATCAGACACAACATCAGATGCTGCTTAGTCAATGTGTGCTTCAGACACATTCAGAGGAATCTTCTTCCCAGCAATCCTCTTCTGAACATAGGGCATGATGTCTTGAACATCTTGCTCAACATCATCCTTAGACTCACTAGGATCCACTTCCTTTCCTTTTAGTGCCTTCTTCTTTGGGATAGGAACCACCATCTTGCTTCAGCCTTTAGATGGTCCAACAACAACACTCTTCTTAGCAACAGGAGTAGGCCTGCTGGCAGCAGCAACAACCTTTCCTTTCTTATTCTTCAGCCTCTTGCCAACACTTTCACATTTTGGTCTCCATTCCTTCTTGACATTGATTACAACAGGTTCAGATTTTCTTTGCTGAAGGTGCTTGGATATTTGAGTGTTGGCTTCATGTTTGCTAAAATCAAATATACAAGCAGCTGTGCGTCTTCAGAAGCTAGAAGCAGAACTTCAGAAGCTATTCCTCAGAAGCTGGGCTTCAGAAGCTGAAGAATACTTCATAAGCTGAACATCAGAAGCTCGACCTTCAGACGCACTGTTCAGACGCTGACCTTCAGAAGCAACCTTCAGAAGCTGAATTGTTCAGACGCAGACTTCAGAAGTAACTTCAGAAGCTGGTTTTCTACGTTCTATTTTGTGCGCCTTGGAGATGTGTATTTTCAGAACATGATCTTTTATGAGAAGATTTAATTGAAGAATTATCCAAGCTTTGTTTCTAGAAGGAAGATTGTTTTGCGTGAAGATCTTTATTAAAGATTGGATTCTTTTATTTATGAATATATTTTCAAAGGAATCTTTGCAAAATATATTTTAGAAATATAATTGCTTCTATTTGCTTCTAAAAGAATTCTGGAAATATATCTTTGAAGAAGATTTGATTCAAGAATTATGTTGCTGCTGAAGCTATAAATAGAGGACACTGCTATTGAAGAATATCATTCAAAACAGAAGAGAGAGTCATACTTAGTGTTTTGAGTCTGTAAGCTTAGTGCTTTGTTTTTTGTACACCACTCAAACTATTTAGAGTTGGTTGTTTGTGTTTATTGAGTTGTAATCACTTGAAGCTTTTAAGCAAAAGTGACGTACTGAGTTTTTAGGAGAGTGTCTCCTTCTTTGATTGTTTAAGAGTCTGATAATCACTGGGGCAGTGATTACTTGAGTAGGAAGTAAGTGGGATCTTATATCTAGGAGTTCCTAGGTAGAAATCTATACGGGTAGTGATTAAGTGAGAAGACTGAGAAACAGGGGTTGTTGTCATAGGTCTTTGAATTGATACTATTTAGTGGATTTCCTTCCTGGCTTGGTAGCCTCCAGACGTAGGTGTGTTTGTCACCGAACTGGGTTGACAAATCAATTGTGCTCTTTACTTTCTATCTGTTATTTTGCTTCTGAACTGTATACTCTGTTCTGCGTATTATACTCTGTTTTATAGTTCAGAATCAGTTTGTCAGGAATTTCAATTGGCATCAGAGCAGGCACCCTGCCTGTTTTAGGGTGAGCTCCAGGGAAGGTATTTTCTGGCATTATGGAGAAAGAAGAAGGATTTGTGAACAGACCACCTCTGTTGGATGGTTCCAACTATGATTATTGGAAATCACGCATGAGTGCTTTCCTTAAATCTATAGACAACAAAACCTGGAAAGTAGTTCTGAAAGGTTGGGAACATCCTGTTGTGCTTGACAAAGATGGTAAGAAGACAGCTGAACTGAAACCAGAGGAAGATTGGTCCAAAGTAGAAGATGAATTTGCTCTTGGAAACTCCAAAGCTTTGAATGCTATATTCAATGGAGTGGACAAGAATATGTTCAGACTGATCAAGCAGTGTACTGTGGCTAAGGATGCTTGGGAGATTCTTAAAACTACTCATGAAGGCACTTCCAAGGTAAACTTGTCCAGACTTCAACTTCTCACCACAAAGTTTGAAAATCTCAGAATGTTGGAGGATGAAAATATTCAAGACTTCTATATGAACGTTCTGGACATGGCCAACTCATTTGACTCTCTTGGAGAAAGAATATCTGATGAGAAACTTGTGAGGAAAATCCTTAGATCCTTACCCAAGAGATTTGACATGAAAGTTGTGCGCTCTCTAAAAAAAACGCGCCCGAGCCTGTTGAGACACTCGGAAAGAAAATGCGGAGTCGCCACCAAAGTTTTTATTTGTAAAGGGGAACGTTGATAAACCCCTTGAGTTTTATTTTTAAAGGGAAACATTGATAAAAACCCTTGGCGATGTGGAAAGGATGGACATCGCAACCATTATCGGGTTCGGGAGTCGATTATGCAAGGGGAAGGTATTAGCACCCCTCACATCCGTTGTACTCAGCGGGAACCTCCTAGTTAGTTAAGGCTAAAGTGTTTTTAAGGTTTTGCTTGCTATGCTTCAATATATATATAAAAGGGAAAAAGAAAAAGGAAAGGGAAAAAAAGTTATTTTTTATCATTGCTTGACAATAGTTGAATCTTGCTCCTACGTATCTCCTGGTGCGATGGAGAATTCAAAGCTACGTAGTTCTTTGGTAGAAAACGTTTCTTTGTTGGTTGATTTTAAAGAACGATGTTTTGATCGTATTCTTTGTGGTTAAACGTAGCTTGTATGCTCGCGCGTGGGAGGCTTAAGCGTTTGTTTGTATCGCATTTAGAATTGATAAAAACATGTCCGTTTGCGAAAAAAAAGGGTTTAAATTGACCACGGGGCCAAAAATTAGGTTTGATTGGTCACGGGGGACCAATAAAGGGTTCAATTGACCACGGGGGGTCGAGAATTGATTCAATTGGTCACGGGGGACCAAGAAAGGGTTCAATTGACCACGGGGGGTCAAGAATTGATTCAATTGATCACGGGGGACCAAGAAAGGGTTCAATTGACCACGGGGGGTCAAGAATTGATTCAATTGGTCACGGGGGACCAAGAAAGGTTTTGGTGTGTTGGATTTGTTTTATGCTTTGTATTTTTCAAAATAGAATGACGATTGTCCGAACAACGAGACATACGTCAAGTATTCGTTCAATCGGGGAATGGAGAGACATACGTCAAACCAATCCTTTTTCATTCAAGTTTATTGTTGAAACTAAAATGTATTTTTTTGGTGAAGTTTGAAAAGAATGACGATTGTCCAAACAACGAGACATACGTCAAGTGTTTGTTCAATCGGGGAATGGAAAGACATACGTCAAACCACTCCTTTTTTCATTCAAGTTTGTTATCGAAACTTTAAGAAATCCCAAATAAAAGCCAAAACACTTGGTTATACTTTGCATAAAATGGGTTTCAACCCTTTCAAGATTCTGTGTCTTCACTTCAGAACCTCAAAAGCTAGCTTCAGAAGTTTAAACACAGAAACTGAGTTCTGTCATGGTCGCAGAGCGACCTGAAATTGGCTCTGCGAAACCTTCAGAAGCTGACTTCAGACTTTGAGGTTCAGAAGCACATGGTCGCAGAGCGACCAGAACTTCGCACTACGAAACCCTCAGAAGCTGACTTCAGACTCCGAAGTTCAAACGCACTTTCACAAAGCGAACATAACTTCGCACCGCAAAACCTTCAGAAGCACTGTTTAGAAGCTGCTTCTGAACTACTGTTCAGAAGCTGCTTCTGAACTAATTTCAGAACCAGAAAAGGGGTGAAAAACTTTTGAAATTAATAAGAAAAATAAGTAAACCACTTCTGTTTGGTGTTTTGCAAACTTGAGATTTCTTTGGAGTTTCAAAAGATGCTTTTTAGTTCAAAATGAGTTTAAACAAACACTAATAATGCAGAAAACTGATGCTGAATCAACAGGAACAGCAGAACAAATGCAAACAGAAATGCAAATGAAAGATAAAAATGTTTCGAATGCTTACAAACTCTTAGCCCAAAGCTTTGGGTGCAAGAAATGAAAGGGGCTTGGATGATTGTGGTTTTTTACAAAGCTGGAAATGTTGAGGAATACAAACAAGCAGAACAATGGTATTTTGCTATTGTTCTTCACTCTTTGTATGATGTTTATGGAGATTTAGTGGTTGTTTTGATTGTTTGGTTTGTTTATGATTGTTTGTAAAGAAAGAAATAGAATTTGCACTAAAATTTCCTCTTAAAATTCTCTCTAAACTTGCTCAAAAAGATTCAGTTAAATTCCCTATGAAATGCCTAAAACCAACTCTGTTTTCTGTATCAAAATTCCTCTCCAAGAACTGTCTGAATTTTAAGCAAAGAAAACCATCTGATTCTTATCAAATTCTAAATGAAAGAAACTGTCTAAAATGTATATCAAAGAAGGTGTCCTCAATCCTTCTGCATTGCATTGCTTATATAGGCAAATTTAGATCAATTGTAATGACGAAAATCCCCTAAAACATGGATGTTTTGTGGGCTATGATCAGGAGAATTGGCTAGCATTTAATGCAAAAGGAAGGAAGTGACCCTGCCTTGTGATCATGGTGAAGACTTTGGCTAAATTCAGAACCCAATGGTGCTGAATTTGACAGGAATTGCTGGAAACAGAGTGCTGTCTGTGTAGGTTGCAACTTGTGATGCCCTTTGGGATTGATCTTTGAAATTTTGAGAAGACAAACAGGAAAAGTAGTGTGTTGTTTGTGCAGAGCTTGGGGAGAAGCAATGGAACAAGTGTGCTGCACTGAGAAGAAGGAAGAAATGCTGAAACAAGGTCAACAGTTTCAGAATCTGGGCAAGCAGTTTTGCAATCAGGGAAAGCTGTTTTGCAGCTTAAATTGACTGGTTTTGATAAAGGAGAAGAGGCAAGGTGGTGGCTGGAAAGTGAAGGTCAGGGCGCAGGGCAATTGGGGGAGAAGAAGTGTGTTTGACACGTGCCCAGACTTCTTGTTTTTCTTCTTTCTTTGAGTCTGAAGGCGTGTGCCTTGCACGTGCTTCCTCTTTCTTTGTTTTCCTTTTCTCTTCTTCTTTGTGGGTCTGAAGGAACGTGCCCAGCACGTGTTCCTTCTTTCTCTTTGTTTTGTTTCTTTTCTTTTTGAAAATAAAACTTAACAAATAAAAGTAATAAAAAATAATAAAAGTAATAATAATAATAAAAGAAATAATAATAAAAATAAAGATAAATAAATAATAATAAAACTTTATTATTATTATTTATCATTTATTTAAAAAAGGAAAAAAGTAAAAAGAAAGTTAATAAATAATAATAAGACTTTTTATTATTATTTATTATTTATTAAAAAGGAAAAATAAAGTTTGACTCCTTTTTTTTTGTTTTGTGTTGACTTTCCCTTTTTTTTTAAAAAAAAAGGCTTGGACAAAATTGGGGTACAACAAAAGTGACTGCCATTGAGGAAGCACATGACATCTCCAATATGAAGGTTGAGGAATTGATAGGATCTCTTCAAAATTTTGAAATAGCCAGAACTGATAAGAAGGGTAAAGGTGTTGCTTTTGTAGCAAATGATGAAAGCTTATCAGAGGATCTTGTGATGCTGAGTAAACAATTTAAGAAGATTATGAAGCAGAAGACAAGAACTGATCAATCTAAAGGTGTTCAGTGTCATGAGTGTGAAGGATATGGTCACATTAGGACAGAATGTGCAACATACCTCAAGAACCAGAAGAGGAGTTTGGCAGCTACTTGGTCTGATGATGACTCAGAAGGAGAAGTGGGGAATGAATCAGCCAAGCATGTTCTTGCTTTAACTGGTAAATGCATGTCTGATAATGGAGTCAAGGTTTCAGAAGCACCATAAGGTTCTGAAACATCATCAGATACTGAGGCCAGTGATGAAGAATTGTCTTTTGAAGAACCAGCTGCCTCTTATGAAGAACTATACCTCAGAAATGAAGAAGTTTGCAAGTTATTAGAAAATCAGAAGGAGACTATCAGTCAACTGCTTGCTGAAAGAAGTGACCACTTAGCAAAAATTTCTGATCTCAATGATGAGGTAACCCAGCTGAACTCTCAACTTGATCACATGAAGAAGCAAATCAGAATGATGAACACTGGTACTGATATGCTTGAAAAGATTTTGGAGAGTCAGAATCAAGGGAAACCAAATGGTATAGGATTTGATGATAGGACCTTGAACAAACAGCAAAATTCAGTTAAAAAATTCATTCCAGCTGTGAAAACATGTGATCCTATGATGTATAAGCCTAAGTTGGAACACCAGAACCAACCTCGGGGATCTAAGAGCAAGAAGACATCTCATCCTTGGGTATGTCATCACTGTGGTAAAAAGGGGCACATAAAGCCATTCTGTACAAGCTGCATGGATACCCGAATCACCTTCAGCAAAGAAAGTCTGAACCTGTTGCAGTTAATGTCAAGAAGGTATGGAGACCAAAATGTTCAAGTGTTGCCCAGAGGCTGAACAATAGGAAAAAAAAGGTTGTTGCTGCTGACAGTAGGCCTACTCCTGTTGCTAAGAAAAGTGCAGGTGTTGGATCATCTAAAGTCTGGAGCAAGGTAGTGGTCCCTGTCCCTAAGGCACTAAAAATAAAGGAAGTGGATCCTAGTAAGTCTGAGGATGATGTTGAGCAAGACATCATGCCCTATGTTCAGTGTGCTGAGGGTGATGAAGATGGTGCTGATATAGTTACAAAAGCCTTAAATGCCAAGCAATTTGAAAAATTGGGGGGTCAACTGGGCATTTGTCGTATTTTGAAGAGTCATAGTATAAAACTGTGCAACTTCTGATGCTGAGTCTGAAGACTGCAAGCTATGTGCTGGCTTTATGTTCTGGGTTGCATTTTGTGTTTCTGGTCTACAAGTTTTGGCTATTCTCTGCAGTTGTGTTCCTGTTTTTTTGTTCTTATGTGAAGCCTTTGTGTGGGTACAGTTTGTGTGATTCAGATCCTGATAATAGTTTTGATGATGGTTCTGATGTGGTGTCTGTGTGTGGTTCTGTGATATGATGGTCTGTGATGGATAGTTATATCCTTTGTGGTTGTTTTTGCTCTGTTTGATTACATCTGGTCTGTATCTGATGTTTCTTGTGTTTCTCTGCTCCTGGTGATTGCTTTTTGTTTTGTCAAAATTGTTTGGCTAAAAAGGGGGAGAAAAGTATAGTTGTTTCAGAAGCAGTTCAGTTGTTCAGGGGGAGTTCCTGTGTATCTGTTTCAGAGTTAAGTATATGTGTCTCTGTTTCAGTGTGTTTGTTCCTGAATGTCTGTTTTAGGGGGAGTATATGTGTATTTCCTGTCAGAAGCTGATCTATTCAGGGGGAGTATGTGTGTAACATAGTGTATCCGATGTTGACTCTCGTTGCTACGTCTGTGATTGTTCTTCATGGTTGCGTGCTTTGTTGAGTGAATAACTTGTTTTTGTGAAGAACTTGTTGAGTGTTGGCTTCATGTTTGCTAAAATCAAATATACAAGCAGTTGTGCGTCTTCAGAAGCTGTTCCTCAGAAGCTGGGCCTCAGAAGCTGAACAGTACTTCAGAAGCTGAACAGTACTTCAGAAGCTGGACCTTCAGACGCACTGTTCAGACGCTGACCTTCAGAAGCTGAATTGTTCAGACGCAGACTTCAGAAGTAACTTCAGAAGCTGGTTTTCTGCGTTCTATTTTCTGCGCCTTGGAGATGTGTATTTTCAGAACATGATCTTTTATGAGAAGATTTAATTGAAGAATTATCCAAGCTTTGTTTCTAGAAGGAAGATTGTTTTGCGTGAAGATCTATATTAAAGATTGGATTCTTTTATTTATGAATATATTTTCAAAGGAATCTTTGCAAAATATATTTCAGAAATATAATTGCTTCTATTTGCTTCTAAAAGAATTCTGGAAATATATCTTTGAAGAAGATTTGATTCAAGAATTATGTTGCTGCTGAAGCTATAAATAGAGGACGCTGCTATTGAAGAATTTCATTCAAAACAGAAGAGAGAGTCATACTTAGTGTTTTGAGTCTGTAAGCTTAGTGCTTTGTTTTCTGTACACCACTCAAACTGTTTAGAGTTGGTTGTTTGTGTTTATTGAGTTGTAATCACTTGAAGCTTTTAAGCAAAAGTGACGTACTGAGTTTTTAGGAGAGTGTCTCCATCTTTGATTGTTTAAGAGTCTGATAATCACTGGGGCAGTGATTACTTGAGTAGGAAGTAAGTGGGATCTTATATCTAGGAGTTCCTAGGAAGAAATCTATACGGGTAGTGATTAAGTGAGAAGAGTGAGAAACAGGGGCTGTTGTCATAGGTCTTTGAATTGATACTATTTAGTGGATTTCCTTCCTGGCTTGGTAGCCTCCAGACGTAGGTGTGTTTGTCACCGAACTGGGTTAACAAATCAATTGTGCTCTTTACTTTCTGTCGGTTATTTTGCTTCTGAACTGTATACTTTGTTCTGCGTATTATACTCTGTTTTATAGTTCAGAATCAGTCCTGCCAGAAATTTCTTATTCCACAATATTCTTCAGAAATATATTTTCCAAAGATCTCTTTGAAAATATATTCACAAATAAAAGAATCCAATCTTCATAATAAATCTCACGAAAATATTCTTCCTTCTAGAACCACACGCAGCAAGGAGAATTCTTCCGTCAAATCTTCAAAAGATCACAAGAGAAAATAAACAGCTCCAAGGCACTAAAATAGGAGCATAGTAAACCAGCTTCTGAAGGTACTTCTGAAGAAGTGCTTCTGAAGGTCTGCGTCTGAAGTTCTGCGTCTAAACATTCAGCGTCTGAAGGTTGCTTCTGAATAGTGTTTCTGAAGATTCAGCTTCTGAACAGTGCTTCTGAAGTTCTGCTTCTGAAGACATTCAGCTTCTGAAGTTTTGCTTCTGGGTCCAGCTTCTGAAGACGCACATCTTGCTTGAATATTTGATTTTAGCAAACATGAAGCCAACAACCAAATATCCAACAGGGTTAAGAGAAGAAAATTGGGCTTTTTGCACAGATCCAGCTTGGAAAACAAGAAAAATCAGCTTTTAGCCCGTAGCTGGGCGCCTGGGCGCATGGGGGCACGCATATAGGCGCCTTAGGCAGCAAGGAATGTTGTCCCAGGCACAGGGGCGCATGGTACAGGCGTGTGGGTGCCTGAGGCAGCTCCTCAGGTGCGATTTCTTGCGTTTTCGTCCTGTTTTCAATCGTTCTTCCGTCTGAAAACTCCTAGGAACTTGCAATGAATTTTCTTCACTTTGTATTGTCTTCAACAACCGTCTAAGAACCATTGGTGTTCAATTCCATATCCTTGATCCTTCACGTGATGTCTTGATTTTTTGATTTACATGAACAAAACACTCAAAACACCTATGAAGTTGCATGATCTAGGATAAAAGTTAATTACAAAAGTGAAAACAATACAATATGTTCCTCATACCATTAACAACTCCTCTATCTCTCATCTTATTTGCCTTTAAACAAAGAAAAATATTAAAAAACATAGCCAAAATGTCATATGATTCTTTGTCATCACAACCCAAACTTAAACCGTTACTTGTCCTCAAGCAATACAATAGCAAAAAGTTAGAATTTACATGAATTTGAAATAATAGAACATATATTTCCGGAGATTTTGCTCAGATTGTCATTCCTCCCACTATCAGACTTTACTAGCTTACCACCTCCATCCAAGCAAATCAAACTTAGAGAAGATACTTTTACTTTCAACCACATACAATTCCAAGATACACGTATGTATCTCCGAAAGCCAGTGGGGATGGTCAAGGCATTTGCCACACTCCAGTCGTCATGCGATTGTACCTTGCTATGAGATTGAAACAATTCTAAACAGACATTCAAGGTATATATCATCATACACACATATAGAGGACTTTTCGAGGTTATAATGTGGATGAGGTTAAGGTGGGATATATTTGAGTCCTAAGGATTCCCTATTTGAAATACTTTGACAACTTTGTCATCCAAACCTGTAACTTCATTCACAAACTGTGTCACAACCATTGTTATGAGGTACTAGCTTTCATTTATCTAGCAAGTTCAAAGAATTTGGGCACTAGTAGAACTACTTATTCTTTTTTTTAAGGGACTAAACTTTTGTTTATGTCTCTTGATTTTCTATTTTTTTTTTTGTGTAGATCATCATTTTGATGTTTTATCTACATTTTTATTTTTTTTTCTTTGATAACCAAGTTCTACTAGTACCCCACCCCAAACTTAAGATGTTGTTAATTCCAAAGAGCAACCTGAAACTTAATTTCAAACCATGACAAGTATTTCACTAACCTATCTAACTCCAAAAGGGAAATCAAACAGATATAATCAATAGGGTTCGAAACTTGTGACATGATGCAAAGTCACATAAAAGTAACCAAGAAGAAAATTAATGCATGGAAGCTCAAAGTGGTTTCACAAAGGATAAATAATAATAATAAGGGTGGCTTGAAAAAGGCTCTAGTTACCAAAAACAAATGCCTCATGTGTATGACAATACAGCTGATAGTCCGTAGGGAACGACCGAAGATTCGAGTAAAAATAGCAATCCAACATGGCACACTCATAATGAAAGAAAGAGTAGAGAAAGATAGGAATATATATATATATATATATATATGGCTCAAAATCTCACTGGTTGTGCTATACAGAATTGTAGTGGTGACTTTTTCTGAGTATCTTCCGCATCAAGCTCCAATAGTTATCGTGCTCTTGAACTTTGGAAGTAAGCTAGCCCTCTGCTGACAACGTTTGGAACAATTTTCCAAGACTAAAAATAATTGATTTTTGAAAGGGAAAGTTATGCAATTCATGTAAAAACAACGTGCCTAGTCGCGAGTTAATTAGCAATAGTAAAAGAAAGAAATTATGAGATAGAGTGACTATGTAAAATAAATGACTGAAATTTTAAAACTACTTAAAAAATAAAAAGATGGGTTGCCTCCCATTCAGCGCTTGTATAGCGTCTCGAGCTTGACGCATGTGTCTAAGTTGAGCTTGGGAACCCCAATCCTTCAGGTTCCATGTTTTCCTCTTCCTCTTCTGGCTCATAATCAGGCCATGGGTGTCATACCCCAATTTTTGACCTAATATTCTTTTTTACTCGTCTCTGGGGTCGAATTTTTTTTTCGTCGTTCAGACGAAATTTCGGCAGGGAGGTATTTTAAAATACCTCATTTTTTGGTTCCGAAGGCGACTTCTTTTTTTATTATTGTTTGTCATTTTTTTTAATTATTATTTCTTTTTTATTTTTAGTTCCATTTTTTTTTCTTCTTTTCTTTTTCCTTTTTTATTATCCTTTTTATTTTTATTTTTCGTTTTTTTATTGTTTTGTTTTTTAAGAGGTCTGACTTATGGTTTTTAATGAGTTTGATGGCACTTTTAATGGTTGCCATTTTGATTCTTTTGCTGATTAACTGTGATTACTGTCCATCAATGGCTTTAATCTGCATTAATCATCAATGGCACTATAAAAAGAGAGGCAGGAACAGGGAATTGGACACAGAGAAAAAAGCCAGAAAATACATCAGTTACGAACCGCACAGAAACAAGAGCAAAAAATTCCAACAGAATTCAGAATTCAATCAAGCTACCAAAAATCATCACAGTCACTAACCCACACGCACACAACACTTCCTCCCCACACATACCACCCAGCCGTACGGCTCCACCCTCCCTCACACACACAACACAACCTACAACCAGCCACACCTCCACTCCTCCTCCACCACTAACTCACGACAACCTCCTCACAACCACCGCACAAGCCATCACACACACGGCCTCCACGCAACACCACAACCCACGGCCAAAACCCAGCCGCGTCTCCCCACCACTACCTCATAGCCGTACCTCCATAACCCACAAAACCACACACACGCACGTTACAAAACACGTAACCACACATATCCAACCAACCGCGAAACCAGCCCAACAATCGGAACCGTACGCGTTCTCTTTTCAAAAGGTAGACTCAAAGTTCAAACTTAGATCTATGATGTGTTGAGACTTTTTTTGAAAAAACAGGGCCGATTTCGAAGAGAAAAGAAGGAGGAGAGCTTTAAAAAACATTTTTTTTAAAAAAAAGTGAGCTTTTCTTTCTCCGGCGCGGTGGTGCCGCCCCCTGGGCTGGCCGGCCGCCGCGCCGGAGCTGTGTTCATGGCCACTGTTTTCGTTTTTTGTGAGAGAAGAGGGAAGAAGAGGAAGTGAAGAAAGAGAAATGTTTTTAGGAATGAAGGAAAAAACCATTTTTCAACTTATATATAGGCATGAACCGGTTCGGTTCTCTTGAACCGAACCGGTCTGGTTTTCTTTCCCCTCAGCCCAATGGGCATCCCTGCGGCCCAAACTCCCATTTTCTTCTCTTTTTTCTGGTTTCTTTTCTATACCCCCTTTCCTGCTACTGCACCCCCTCCCTTCTCTATTTTCTTTTCTTTTATTTTATTCCCCTTTTATTTCTTTCCTTGCATTTTATTATTTAAGTTCATGCATTTTATTTTATTGCCCTTATTTTTAGGACATCATGCATTTTTTATTTATTTTTTTTTTATTATTTTTCCTTTTATCTCATGCATTTCCATTTTAGTTTAATTCTTAGCATATTTATTTTCATACATTTGCAATTTTGTTTTTCCTTGTTTATCATTTTGTCATTTTTATTTTCGCTTCTATTAGAATGTACTTAGGATCAATGTAACAAAAAATAAATGAGAATATGCACTGACACTCACACTTTATTTATTCTGCTTTACGTCTTTCATTTATTTTTATTTATTTCGCTATTAAAAAAATACAAAAAATATTAGGTCAGTTTAATTTCAAAAGGGTTTCGTGGTGATCCAACGTCACCACGGAATTTCCTCGCGTATTAGCTTTTAGTCGCTTTTTAGTCTTAGTTAATTAAAAACAAAAAAACATGCAAATAATCAAAATCACAAAAAAAATCTTTTCTTAATAAACCTTGATTTTCAATCAAGTGCCCGTTTTTTCTCTTTTATTTTCTTTAAAAAAATCATTAATCCACTTTAATTACACTTTAATCACTTTCAACATAAAAAACACAAACCAATTCCATTTTGCCACTTGGCTTTTATTTTTAAAACTTTTTTTAAAACTAATAAAAAACACCAAACAAATCAACCGTCATTTTTACCCCGAACTACGAGGTTTTGATCCCTCACGGGTACGTAGGCAGAGGACCTTGTCCTTCCAAATCATAAAAAATACAAAAAAAACATTTTTATTTTTTTTTCTCACTATTCTAATTCATTCTTTTCTTTCTTAAAAAAAAATAAGCAAGTTATAGCCAAAATAAATGAATAAAATCAAGAGGTTCTCGTAGAATACTACGAACGTTTAGGGTGCTAACACCTTCCCTAAACGTAACTAACCCCCGAACCCTAAATTTTTAAAAATGTGGTAATTTAGAACTTTTTTCCACTTTTCTTTTGAAAAATTAAAAGTTCAGTCGTGAAATAAAATTAGTAAGTCAACGCTAATCAATAGCTTGATCTCCGAAAATCACCGCGACAGAAATGGCGACTTCACTGGGGACTCCCTAAGAGGGTTGAGCCTAACTTGAATTTATTTAATTATTTTGTGATATAGCTTGCTTAAAATAAAAATAAGGTTGTAAATATGTGCCTATGTGTTTTTTTTTCTTTTACGTGAGTGATGAGATAAGTCCTACACCCGGACTTGAGGGAAATCATAAGATAGGATGGTGGTATAATCAAAGTGCCATACCAGGAGTAGTCTTGGGTTTTGGTACATGTGATATAACCCCACTCAATGGAGGTCTCTTAAAGGTAATACCATGTCGACATGAGTAGTCGTGTTTGACATTGTTATTTTTAAGCGACCTATGAAGTTGAGGACCTTTAGAGTTACCTTTAACCCATCTTGGCCTTTTAGGACGTAGTGCGGTGGCTAATCAAGAGTAGTCTTGAATTGGTTGATACGCGATACTACACTCGAACGAGACTTTCCTACGAACGTTGTTGGACCGGGAGTAGTCCCGTAATCCGACAATATTCGGAAGTGGTCGATGACTTTGGGAACTTGGTAGAACCCGTGATACAGGTACATGTGAAACCATAGTCCTTACCAAATGGCGTGTTTACCCTTGACTCCAACATTATGGACTTAACCTCACCATGTTTTCTCCGTTTCTTTAGCATAATCATGCATACATGCATTCATTCATAAACCTTTTTTGCATCAAGTATCGAAAGACTTAGGCAAGTTTTGTTGTAAACATCGTAGGAATGAACTTCACAAAGAGGAACACTCAGAAGTACAACTCAAAAGCCCGGATTTGACAAATTTATGGAAGCTAGGAGTCTTTAAAAAAATTTCTGTTAGAATCTAGCTTCCACTAAAGGACTTTTGAATTGGTCCCTTGGCTTGGTTTCTAAAAAAGGAACTATTTTGTAATGTTTTAATGCCTAAACGAATTGTTCAAACCATGATGTTTACAATTACTTCGACAAGTCCTTCGATAACAAATCTTTCTTCTTTTTTGCATAAGCATAATCATGCATCATACGGCATTCATAAGTTTCCGAATCGAGTCTCATCCTCTGTTTCATCTCAAAAGGTCAATCTGCCGCAGTCAAAGAAAGTGGCCCGGCGCATTCATTACAAACCGACTAGCACCTACAACACTCGTGCAAACAGAAGAGAGAAAATTGATGTGGTCGTGCAAACACAGGGGGGGTTTGCCGCAATTGGGTCGTTGTTGACATTCCCTCAGTTACTCATGGGTCCAAGTAATGTGTTTTGTTGTCGTGTCTTTTAAAAAAAAAAAAATCCTTTCGTTCCGCCCGAGACGAAAGTGAAATCATGCAGGGCTCTACTTTTGTCTTGAAGTCACCACTATCAATGAAAAATTGTCGTTTCTTTCGCGACTTTTATTTTTATTTTACTGCTTTTTCTGGAAAATGGTAACACAAAAAACCCAAAAAATATTTTATTTTATTTTATTTCAAAAGGTCTGCATTTTTCACTCATTCTCTAAAATCAATCATGAATCATATATGCAGACTAAACATCAATGAGCCCGTTGAACACGATAACCCTACGCTCTCTCCCAACTTTGAGTCCCCTGTCTACGAAGCCGAAGAGGAGGAGGATGAGGAAATTCCACATGAGATTGCCCGGTTACTCGAACATGAGAAGAAAGCCATTCAGCCTCATGAAGAAGCGGTGGAGGTGATCAACTTGGGTTCTGAGGAAGTTAAGAAGGAAATCAAGATCGGGGCTTTGCTTGTAGAGACTGTCAAACAGAGGGTGATTGAACTGCTCAGAGAATATACTGATGTGTTCGCATGGTCATACCAAGATATGCCAGGTTTAGACCCCCGTATTGTGGAGCACCGTTTGCCCTTGAAACCTGAATGCCCACCAATCAAGCAGAAGTTGAGAAGAACTCGTCCCGATATGGCTCTCAAGATCAAAGAAGAGGTGCAAAAGCAAATTGACGCAGGCTTCCTTGTCACATCTGAGTATCCTCAATGGTTGGCCAACATAGTTCCAGTCCCGAAGAAAGATGGTAAGGTCAGAATGTGCGTCGATTACCGAGATCTGAATAGGGCCAGTCCAAAAGATGATTTCCCTTTACCTCACATCGATGTATTGGTTGATAGCACTGCTAAGTCCAAAGTTTTCTCCTTCATGGATGGTTTCTCCGGTTACAATCAAATCAAAATGGCACCCGAAGACAGAGAAAAGACGTCCTTTATCACGCCTTGGGGCACTTTCTGCTACAAAGTAATGCCTTTTGGTTTGATAAATGCAGGCGCCACCTACCAAAGAGGCATGACCACTCTCTTTCATGACATGATGCACAAAGAGATAGAAGTGTACGTGGATGATATGATTGTTAAGTCGGGCACTGAAGAAGAACATGTTGAGTACCTGCTGAAGATGTTTCAACGGCTGAGAAAGTATCAACTTCGTCTGAATCCCAACAAATGTACATTTGGTGTTAGATCTGGAAAACTCTTGGGGTTCATTGTTAGTCAGAAAGGTATTGAAGTAGACCCCGATAAAGTCAGAGCCATCAGAGAAATGCCTGCTCCAGAAACAGAAAAACAAGTAAGAGGGTTCCTGGGGCGTCTGAACTACATCTCCAGATTCATCTCTCACATGACTGCCACCTGTGGGCCAATATTCAAACTACTCCGTAAAGACCAGGGGATTGTTTGGACAGTTGACTGCCAGAGAGCCTTTGACAGCATCAAAGAGTATCTACTAGAGCCTCCAATTCTTATCCCTCCAGTCGATGGAAGACCACTGATCATGTACTTAACTGTGTTAGAAGATTCCATGGGTTGCGTGCTCGGACAACAGGATGAAACCGGAAGGAAGGAGCATGCTATTTATTACCTGAGCAAGAAGTTTACAGATTGTGAGTCTCGATACTCCCTACTTGAGAAAACTTGTTGTGCACTAGCCTGGGCAGCCAAACGCCTTCGCCATTACATGATTAACCACACCACTTGGTTGATATCCAAAATGGATCCAATCAAGTATATCTTTGAGAAGCCGGCCTTAACAGGAAGAATTGCTCGTTGGCAGATGTTGTTGTCCGAGTATGATATTGAATACCGCACCCAGAAAGCAATCAAAGGCAGTGTCCTGGCTGATCATTTGGCGCATCAACCAGTTGAAGATTACCAACCTATCAAGTTTGACTTTCCCGATGAGGAGATTATGTATTTGAAGATGAAAGATTGTGATGAACCATTGCTTGGAGAGGGTCCAGATCCCGAGTCCAGATGGGGTTTGATATTCGACGGGGCCGTGAATGTCTACGGTAATGGAATTGGGGCAGTTATTATCACTCCTGAAGGCAACCATCTCCCTTTCGCTGCAAGGCTGCAATTCGATTGTACGAACAATATGGCAGAATATGAAGCATGCATCCTGGGTATTGAGGAAGCTATTGACTTGAGGATCAAGAACCTCGACATATATGGAGATTCAGCACTAGTAATCAACCAGATCAAAGGAGAATGGGAAACTCGCCACCCCGGTTTGATTCCCTACAAAGATTATGCAAGACGTTTGTTGACCTTCTTCAACAAGGTTGAACTGCACCACATTCCTCGTGATGAGAATCAGATGGCAGATGCCTTAGCAACATTGTCTTCCATGTATGAAGTAAGCCATCAGAATGACCTGCCAACGATCAGAATCCAACGTCTTGAAAGGCCTGCTCATGTGTTTTCAGTTGAAGAGGTCGTTGACGATAAGCCATGGTTTCATGATATTAAGTGTTTCCTCCAGAGTCAAGAATACCCACCTGGAGCCTCCAATAAAGACAAGAAGACTTTGAGAAGATTGTCTGGTAATTTCTTTTTGAATGGAGATATTTTGTACAAGAGGAACTTTGACATGGTATTACTCAGATGTGTAGACGAACGTGAAGCAGAGAAGTTGATGGGCGAGATACATGAAGGCTCTTTCGGAACTCACTCCAATGGACATGCAATGGCTAAAAAGTTGTTGAGAGCGGGTTACTACTGGATGACGATGGAATCTGATTGTTATAAACATGCCAGGAGGTGTCACAAGTGTCAGATTTATGCCGACAAGATTCATATTCCCCCAACTACCCTCAGTGTCTTTTCCTCTCCGTGGCCTTTCTCTATGTGGGGCATTGATATGATTGGAAGGATCGAACCGAAGGCTTCAAACGGACATCGTTTCATTCTAGTGGCCATTGATTACTTTACCAAGTGGGTTGAAGCATCATCTTATGCCAACGTGACCAAGCAAGTCGTGGTCCGTTTCATCAAGAACCATATCATCTGCCGTTACGGTGTGCCTAATAAAATCATCACCGATAATGGAACCAATTTGAACAACAAGATGATGAAAGAGTTGTGCGGAGAGTTCAAGATCGAGCATCATAATTCTTCTCCTTACAGACCTCAGATGAATGGTGCTGTCGAAGCTGCAAATAAAAACATCAAGAAGATTGTCCAGAAAATGGTAATCACTTACAAAGACTGGCATGAGATGTTACCATTCGCTCTGCATGGGTACCATACCTCAGTGCGCACTTCAACAGGGGCAACCCCTTTCTCATTAGTCTACGGCATGGAAGCAGTGCTCCCTGTAGAGGTCGAAATCCCGTCGATGAGAGTTCTGATGGAGGCCAAATTGTCTGAGGCTGAATGGTGTCAGAGTAGGTATGATCAGCTGAACTTGATTGAAGAAAAACGCATGGCTGCCTTGTGTCATGGACAATTATATCAAAGGAGGATGAAGCAAGCCTTTGACAAGAAGGTTCGTCCCCGTGAATTTCGAGAAGGAGACCTTGTGCTCAAAAAGATTTTATCTTTCCAACCAGACGCCAGGGGCAAATGGACGCCTAATTATGAAGGCCCATATGTCGTCAAGAGAGCTTTTTCTGGTGGTGCAATGACTCTTACGACTATGGATGGTGATGAGCTCCCCCGTCCTGTAAACGCCGATGCAGTCAAAAAATACTTTGTCTAAAAGATAAAAGAACAGCTCGGTAAGTCAAAAACCCGTAAGGGCGGCTTAGGCAAAAATGAGCGTCTCGGTGGACTGAAAACCCGAAAGGGCGGTCCAGGCAAAAATTAGAGACATGAAACAGAAAATAATCATCCTGATAGATCGAAAACCCGAAAGGGCGGTCTATGCAAAAGTTAAGGATCAAAAGACAGAGTAACTGCATCAGGTTGGCCATGACTCACTTGGGGCACATTAGCGGTCAAAAAGACTCTGAATCTGAAGCCTCCAAACAGTGGAATTCGAAGTTGTTAGGGAGAATAACGGTTATTGTGTTCAATGTACCTTCCCCTTTATATTTACCATTTTCCAAAACTTTGTAAGATTCGTGGAGCCATGCCATTGGCGGGTCACCACTCTTTTAAATAAATTTGAGCCTATTGCCTTTCATTTGGAATTCCCATTTATTCTGTTTGTAAAATTTCTTCTACTTTTGATGGTAGTACTTGAAGCAAAATACCTTTTTTCAAAAATTACAAATCTTTTTATATTTTTGGAAAGCATAAACAACAAACACATTCTCCTTGAACTCATGAATAAGTGAAGTGTGCGTCGACATCTGTCCTGAGAACGGATAAGCTTTGTAGGTTAAACATGGTCAATTGCTTGAAAAAAAAGAAAAAAGAAAAAGAGAAAAGAAAAGCTCGGTAAGTCGAAAACCCGAAAGGGCGGTTTAGGCAAAAATGAGCGTCCCGGTGGATCGAAAACCTGAAAGGGCGGTCCAGGCAAAAATTAGGGGCACAAAAAAAAGAATATATTCCCGGTGGACTGAAAACCCGAAAGAGCGGTCCACGCAAAAGTTAGGGACTCAAAAAAAAGAAAGAAACAAAAAGCATGACCACAGAAACACCAGTTCTTCTGTCAGGTCTTCGGATTAACACGTCTCCCCCAGGAAGTGTTTGCTCCCCACCAGTTGTTGCATACATCGGGCCTTACCCCGTCAATGTTTTGATATGTCCCCAATGGCATCATCCCCAATGAAGGTTGCTGAGGGTTTGTACTGCGGCGTCGGTCCACTTTCCATCCTACCTATCTAGTCTTGTCTCATCAAGTCCATCAGTCATACCATTACACAAGTCCATCCTCCATACAGTCATACAAGTCGTATTGTCATACATACATTCACACATACATTCATGCATATACACATTCATGCATATACAACATACAGACAACATCATCCAGTACATGGTTGCATTAACCACCCTGAGTCTTGCTCTTCATATCAATCAATCATGAACAATTTTTAACTCTCTTTTTCCCCAAATGTCATTCCCAGTGCGTCTGGTCCAAAGATGTCACCCTCTTTTCGCCAAGTGACAGTTCTTTAATGAACAGCTTGTGCATACTTTTTACCATCATGTCGTCAGTGGCAAGTTCGGCTACATCCCAAGAAGCTGACATTTATCCTTTTATCATGTCGTCAGTGGCAAGTTCGGCTACATCCCGAGCAGCTGACATTTATCCTTTTATCATGTCGTCAGTGGCAAGTTCGGCTACATCCCGAGCAGCTGACATTTTATCATCTATCATGTCGTCAGTGGCAAGTTCGGCTACATCCCGAGCAGCTGACATTTTATCTTCTATCATGTCGTCAGTGGCAAGTTCGGTTACATCCCGAGCAGCTGACATTTTATCTTCTATCATGTCGTCAGTGGCAAGTTCGGCTACATCCCGAGCAGCTGGCATTTATCTTTTATCATGTCGTCAGTGGCAAGTTCGGCTACATCCCGAGCAGCTGGCATTTTATCTCTTATCATGTCGTCAGTGGCAAGTTCGGCTACATCCCGAACAGCTGACATTCACCTTTGTTTCTTGTCGTCAGTGGCATGTTACTTTTATTTCCGTCTTTACCTCAAGTGGCAAGCTCTACAAACGGGCAGCTTGTGGTCGGGGTCGTTCCCATATCATACTTCCTCTTTCAGCTATCAATGCGATAGTTGATCCCTTCCCCAGTGAAACTGTGGTTATTCCCCAGTGGAGTCGGACCCCCTTTTCTTTAACGAACTCGGGTATCCTTTCGTTTTTGTTTTACCCCCAGTCGGGTCAGCTTCGCCGTCTTGCATTTGCATTTGCATCACGAGCATCTCACATTTTTTCTTTTAGGTCCAAAATTGGCGTACTCTGTATTTAAGTCCCTTCGACCCGTCGAATCCAAGATTTTTCCCTTTAAATCTCCGGACGAAGAGACTTAAATAGGGGCATCTGTCATACCCCAATTTTTGACCTAATATTCTTTTTTACTCGTCTCTGGGGTCGAATTTTTTTTTCGTCGTTCAGACGAAATTTCGGCAGGGAGGTATTTTAAAATACCTCATTTTTTGGTTCCGAAGGCGACTTCTTTTTTTATTATTGTTTGTCATTTTTTTTTAATTATTATTTCTTTTTTATTTTTAGTTCCATTTTTTTTTCTTCTTTTCTTTTTCCTTTTTTATTATCCTTTTTATTTTTCGTTTTTTTATTGTTTTGTTTTTTAAGAGGTCTGACTTATGGTTTTTAATGAGTTTGATGGCACTTTTAATGGTTGCCATTTTGATTCTTTTGCTGATTAACTGTGATTACTGTCCATCAATGGCTTTAATCTGCATTAATCATCAATGGCACTATAAAAAGAGAGGCAGGAACAGGGAATTGGACACAGAGAAAAAAGCCAGAAAATACATCAGTTACGAACCGCACAGAAACAAGAGCAAAAAATTCCAACAGAATTCAGAATTCAATCAAGCTACCAAAAATCATCACAGTCACTAACCCACACGCACACAACACTTCCTCCCCACACATACCACCCAGCCGTACGGCTCCACCCTCCCTCACACACACAACACAACCTACAACCAGCCACACCTCCACTCCTCCTCCACCACTAACTCACGCCAACCTCCTCACAACCACCGCACAAGCCATCACACACACGGCCTCCACGCAACACCACAACCCACGGCCAAAACCCAGCCGCGTCTCCCCACCACTACCTCATAGCCGTACCTCCATAACCCACAAAACCACACACACGCACGTTACAAAACACGTAACCACACATATCCAACCAACCGCGAAACCAGCCCAACAATCGGAACCGTACGCGTTCTCTTTTCAAAAGGTAGACTCAAAGTTCAAACTTACATCTATGATGTGTTGAGACTTTTTTTGAAAAAACAGGGCCGATTTCGAAGAGAAAGGAAGGAGGAGAGCTTTAAAAAACATTTTTTTTAAAAAAAAGTGAGCTTTTCTTTCTCCGGCGCGGTGGTGCCGCCCCCTGGGCTGGCCGGCCGCCGCGCCGGAGCTGTGTTCATGGCCACTGTTTTCGTTTTTTGTGAGAGAAGAGGGAAGAAGAGGAAGTGAAGAAAGAGAAATGTTTTTAGGAATGAAGGAAAAAACCATTTTTCAACTTATATATAGGCATGAACCGGTTCGGTTCTCTTGAACCGAACCAGTCTGGTTTTCTTTCCCCTCAGCCCAATGGGCATCCCTGCGGCCCAAACTCCCATTTTCTTCTCTTTTTTCTGGTTTCTTTTCTATACCCCCTTTCCTGCTACTGCACCCCCTCCCTTCTCTATTTTCTTTTCTTTTATTTTATTCCCCTTTTATTTCTTTCCTTGCATTTTATTATTTAAGTTCATGCATTTTATTTTATTGCCCTTATTTTTAGGACATCATGCATTTTTTATTTTTATTTTTTTTTATTATTTTTCCTTTTATCTCATGCATTTCCATTTTAGTTTAATTCTTAGCATATTTATTTTCATACATTTGCAATTTTGTTTTTCCTTGTTTATCATTTTGTCATTTTTATTTTCGCTTCTATTAGAATGTACTTAGGATCAATGTAACAAAAAATAAATGAGAATATGCACTGACACTCACACTTTATTTATTCTGTTTTACGTCTTTCATTTATTTTTATTTATTTCGCTATTAAAAAAAAATACAAAAAATATTAGGTCAGTTTAATTTCAAAAGGGTTTCGTGGTGATCCAACGTCACCACGGAATTTCCTCGCGTATTAGCTTTTAGTCGCTTTTTAGTCTTAGTTAATTAAAAACAAAAAAACATGCAAATAATCAAAATCACAAAAAAAATCTTTTCTTAATAAACCTTGATTTTCAATCAAGTGCCCGTTTTTTCTCTTTTATTTTCTTTAAAAAAATCATTAATCCAATTTAATTACACTTTAATCACTTTCAACATAAAAAACACAAACCAATTCCATTTTGCCACTTGGCTTTTATTTTTAAAACTTTTTTAAAACTAATAAAAAACACCAAACAAATCAACCGTCATTTTTACCCCGAACTACGAGGTTTTGATCCCTCACGGGTACGTAGGCAGAGGACCTTGTCCTTCCAAATCATAAAAAATACAAAAAAAACATTTTTATTTTTTTTTCTCACTATTCTAATTCATTCTTTTCTTTCTTAAAAAAAATAAGCAAGTTATAGCCAAAATAAATGAATAAAATCAAGAGGTTCTCGTAGAATACTACGAACGTTTAGGGTGCTAACACCTTCCCTAAACGTAACTAACCCCCGAACCCTAAATTTTTAAAAATGTGGTAATTTAGAACTTTTTTCCACTTTTCTTTTGAAAAATTAAAAGTTCAGTCGTGAAATAAAATTAGTAAGTCAACGCTAATCAATGGCTTGATCTCCGAAAATCACCGCGACAATGGGTCTTCTTCTTCAGGGTCTGACTCTTGCTCTTTCTTCATCTCTTCTAGCTTTATGTAATATTCTTGAAGTAATGGCCAACATGCAAGCTTGTCAGATACATTATAGGACAGATAGTCACCATTTGATCTTAGAATCACTTCCCCTTGCTCTGCATCGATCAAGGCTTTAGTAGTTGCTAAAAATGTTCTACCCAAAATGACTTCACATTCACTAGGGTCATCAATGTCCAATACTAGCATATCTATTGGAAACACAAATTTATCAACTGTGACTTTAACATTTTTCACTAGACATCCACCCCGGTTCGTGACCCATCTGCTAAACTTACCCTTGTTCCATCTGGTTCCATTTTGAGTCCACTAAGCTGCCTAAATATTAATAAGGGAAGAATATTGGTACAAGCTCCGAGGTCACATAGTCCTCCTCCAAGATAAAGGTTACTGATTGAAAGAGGTACATTAAAACACCCATGGTCTTCCAACTTGGGTGGACAATACCGATTAACATATACTACACAATTTCTAGTCAAAGCCGCTAATTCCCTATATGTAGGTCTTGTCTCCATCATTAAAAGCTTGTTTATAAAATTTTTGCAGCAAGTTTTTTATCCAACCATTCTCGAATTGATGTATTTCCTTTGAAGTCGACTAAGACTTTAAGCATGAAATTCTGGCAAGTCCTGATGCTAAACGTAAAACAGAGTACAAAATTGCAGCGTAAAACAGTAGTTCAGAAGCAAGACAAAACAGACAGAAATAAAGGACAGAAAGTAAAAGGCACAGGAGATTTGTTAACCCAGTTCGGTGACAACCACACCTACATCTAGAGGCTACCAAGCCAGGAAGGAAATCCACTAGCGTAGTCCTAGTTCTTAGTTCTCAGCAAACTCCCAGTTTTACAACTTATCACCTAGCTACTACCCGTATTGATTTCAACCTAGGAACTCCTAGACCTGATTCCCATCTCACTTCCCTCAGTCAATCACTGCCCCAGTGATATCAGACTCTAAAAAAATCAAAGTAGGAGACACACTCCAAAGACACAAAAAGTCACTCTTGCTTAAAAGATTCAAGTGAACTACAATTACAACTCAATAAACAAACCAACTCTAAACAATAGAGTGGTGTACAGAAACAGAGCACAAAGCTCACAATGAACATACTCAAAACCTAAGAATACTCTATTAAAACTGGCTTCGGTTGAGTTGAGTTTCTTCAATAGCAGCGTCCTCTATTTATAGTCTTCAGCAGCAACAAATAAATGAACCAAATATTCTTCAAAGATATATTTCCAAAATTCTTTAGAAACATATAGAACCAAATATTCTTCAAAAATATATTTTCCAAAGATCTCTTTGAAAATATATTCACAAATAAAAGAAACCAATCTTCAGAAAATATCTCACGCGAATATTCTTCCTTCTAGAAACATCTGGAAACACACGAAGCTTGGAGAACAAGAACATGAATTCTGCAATTAAATCTTCAACAGATCAGGTAAGAAAATAATCACTCCAAAGTGCGAAAACAAGACTGCTTCTCAAAGTTGCTTCTGAAGGTTCAGCGTCTGAAGTACTTTTCAGCGTCTGAACATCAGCTTCTGAAGGTTCAGCGTCTGAAGTACTGTTCAGCGTCTGAACATCAGCTTTTGAAGGTTTAGCGTCTGAAGACCCAGCTTCTGAAGTTTCTGCTTCTGAAGACGTTCAACTTCTGAAGTTCTGCTTCCAGCTTCTGAAGACGCACAACTTATTGTATATTTGATTTTAGCAAACATGAAGCCAACAACCAAATATCCAACAATCTCCCCCTTTGGCAAATTTTTGGCTAAAATTAATTTGAGAACAGAGAGATACAACAAGCAAATTCTTCACACATCAAAATTGCGCAACCATGAAGAACATAACATAAACGTAGCAACCAAAAGCAACAGATAAACTCCCCCTGAAACATACAGCAGCAGCAGCTTCTGAAACATACACCACTCCCCCTGAAACAGATCAGCTTCTGACAGGAAACACATATTATTCCCCTGAAACAGAGACTCCCTCTGAAACAGAAGCTTCTGACACACGTATTTCTCCCCCTTTTTAGCCAAACAATTTTGACAAAAAAAAAAACATGCAATCACCAGGAGCAGAGAAACAACTAAGGTTACAGAGCATATGCACTCAAACAGAGGAAAAACACGCCCAGAAATCAAAGAGAACACATCCAGAAATCTGAAACACATGATATAACATCCATCACAGCACCACACGCAGAACCCACATCAGAACCATCAACAGAACCATCACAGGATCAGAATCACACAAACATGGTACCCACACACAAAGTCTTCACAGAAGAACAAAAAAAACAAGAGAACACAACTGCAGAGAACAGTACAAAAATTGCAGACTAGAAGCACAAAATGAAATCCATAACACAATCCAAAAAATTGACAGTCTTCAGACTCAGCATCAAAAGTTGTTTCATCATCAAACACAGCATCAAATGTTGCTTAGTCAATGTGTGCTTCAGGCACATTCAGAGGAATCTTCTTCCCAGCAATCCTCTTCTGAACAAAGGGCATGATGTGTTGAACATCTTGCTCAACATCATCCTCAGACTCACTAGGATCCACTTCCTTTCCTTTTAGTGCCTTCTTCTTTGGGACAGGGACCACTACCTTGCTCCAGCCTTTAGATGGTCCAACAACAGCACTCTTCTTAGCTACAGGAGTAGGCCTGCTGGCAGCAGCAACAGCCTTTCCTTTCCTATTATTCAGCCTCTTGCCAACATTATCACATTTTGGTCTCCATTCCTTCTTGACATTGATTACAACAGGTTCAGATTTTCTTTGCTGAAGGTGCTTGGGGTATCCATGCAACTTGAAACAGAATGGCTTTATGTGCCCTTTTTACCACAGTGATGACATATCCAAGGATGAGAAGCCCTCCTGCTCTTAGATCCCTGAGGTTGGTTCTGATGTTCTAACTTAGGTTTGCTTATCATTGGATCACATGTTTTAACAGCTGCAACGAACCTTTTAGCTGGATTATGCTGTTTGTTGTTCAAAGTCCTATCATCAAATCATATACCATTTGGTTTCCCTTGGTTCAGACTCTCCAATATCTCTTCTAGCACATCAGTACCAGTGTTCAACATTCTGACTTGCTTCTTTAAGTGTTCAAGTTGAGAGTTCAGTTAGGTTACCTCATCTTTGAGATCAGAAATTTGTGCTACATGGTCACTTCTTTCAGCATGCAGTTGATTGATAGTCTTCTTCTGATTTATATATATCTTGCAAACTTTTTCCCTTCTGATGTATAGTTCTTTGAAGGAGACAAGAAGTTCTTCATAAGTTAATTCTCCTTCTGAGTCCATTCTGCCATAAAATAACTTCCCTAGAGCTCACCCTAAAACATGCAGGGTGTCTACTCTGATACCAAATGAAATTCTGGCAAGTCCTGATGCTGAACGTAAAACAGAGTACAAAATTGCAGCGTAAAACAGTAGTTCAGAAGCAAGACAAAACAGACAGAAATAAAGGACAGAAAGTAAAAGGCACAGGTGATTTATTAACCCAGTTCGGTGACAACCACACCTACATCTGGAGGCTACCAAGCCAGGAAGGAAATCCACTAGCGTAGTCCTAGTTCTAAGTTCTCAACAAACTCCCAGTTTTACAACTTATCACCTAGCTACTACCCGTATTGATTTCAACCTAGGAACTCCTAGACCTGAGATCCCATCTCACTTCCCTCAGTCAATCACTGCCCCAGTGATATCAGACTCTAAAACAATCAAAGTAGGAGACACACTCCAAAAACACAAAAAGTCACTCTTGCTTAAAAGCTTCAAGTGAACTACAATTACAACTCAACAAAGCTCACAATGAACAGACTCAAAACCTAAGAATACTCTATTAAAACTAGTTTCGGTTGAGTTGAGTTTCTTCATTAGCAGCGTCCTCTATTTATAGTCTTCAGCAGCAACAAATAAATGAACCAAATATTCTTCAAAGATATATTTCCAAAATTCTTTAGAAACATATAGAAGCAAATATTCTTCAGAAATATATTTTCTAAAGATCTCTTTGAAAATATATTCACAAATAAAAGAAACCAATCTTCAGAAAATATCTCACGCGAATATTCTTCCTTCTAGAAACATCTGGAAACACACGAATCTTAGAGAACAAGAACTTGAATTCTGCAATTAAATCTTCAACAGATCAGGTGAGAAAATAATCACTTCAAGTGCGAAAATAAGACTGCTTCTGAAAGTTGCTTCTGAAGTTCAGCTTCTGAAGGTTTAGCATCTGAACATCAGCTTCTGAAGGTTCAGCGTCTGAAGTACTGTTCAGCGTCTGAACATCAGCTTCTGAAGGTTCAGCGTCTGAAGACCCAGCTTCTGAAGTTTCTGCTTCTGAAGACGTTCATCTTCTGAAGTTCTGCTTCCAGCTTCTGAAGACGCACAGCTTCTTGTATATTTGATTTTAGCAAACATGAAGCCAACAACCAAATATCCAACAAAGCAATTTTTGGAATCCTTCATTTTCTTCCTTCATGATTTCATTATTCTTTATTAGCCATTCCTCTCCATATGAATCAACTTCCATAGTCATCTCGGGATCTTTCTTCTTCTTCTTCCTTTTGATAATTTACCTCGTAATAAGCATCACCTCCTTCTATCCTTTCAAGAGATGTGGATGGCCCATAAATGGCGTAGTCATTGTTAAGTCTAATAATGATTTCTCCTTGAGCAACATCTATCAAGGCTCTGGCCGAAGCAAGGAAAGGTCGTCCTACAATACTGGAGCTACACAAACTTCTTTCATGTCCATAATCAAGAAGTCGAGAGAAAACATGAACCTTCCTATTTCTATCACCACATCCTCTATTTTTCCGACCGGTAGTGCAGTTTTACCATTGGCAAGGCCTACTCGCACCTTAAAGGGTTTAAGGACGAACCCTTCCAGCTTTTGGAAAGACTCTAATGACATGGTATTAATACTGGATCCAAAATCACAAAATGTTTCTCCCATATAATGTTCTCCAATGCAACAAGGAATTACAACTTACTTGGGTTTGGCCTCTTATGCGGAAGTGATGTTCTGGTTGCTAATCGGACCCTTCTGCCCAGATACACTATCCTTTCTTTTTCAGGTGTCTCTTTTACTAATTTTTTTAGAAATACAAAGAAAAATTCATTTGTTTTTTTAGAAATACAAAGAAAAATTCATATTTTTTAAATCTATAACAAACAGACTCAAAATCTTGGTGGAGACAATCTCAATGGCCATGTTTTAGATATACTAGACTCTAACCTGTGCAATGCACATGTTTTGTAGAGCTTCATATATAACTATCAAATTGGCTATATTATTATTTTTATAGTTACATTCAGTATTATGTTATCAAACTACCTCAAAAAGCAACAAAAACAAAAGATGAACAACAATAAAAATGACAAATCAAAAGAAAAAATATATACAAAAGTCTGCACCAAGAAATTGGTTCTAACCGCAAAAACAGTTAAATCTATAAAAATGAAAAGGAAAAGAAACTGCTATGTGGTAACTGAAAGAAAAAAATAATAAAAAGGAATTGTTATGTGGTAATTGAAAGAAAAAATAATAATGAAAAGGAACTGCTATCAAAAAAGGATTGAAATGACGTTAGTGGCTTTTAAAAAATGACATTTTCATGTGCTACCTGATTCAATTCCTTGAAGACCTTTTTTTTTCATAAAAATTAATTAGGTCCGTCAAAAAGGGCGGAGTTATGGTTATTAGGTTCAATTGCATGATGGTGAGAGATATGAAAGTGAGTGAGAAATGATTTAGGGATTGTGAGATTGAAAGAAAGAGGACCCGAGATTTGTGTTGAATACATAACATTGAAGCAACCATATAACATAAAAAACATCAGTACCTTGGTGGTAAGAGTTGTGAATTGGAAGCATGTGGTACCTGGTTTGATCCCCACCAGGAGTTTTTTCATAAATTTTTTTCAGAACGGTTATATTTTTACTTGTGGAGATACCTTAAGTACTATGTTATGAAACGACTACAAAAACAATCTATTAACTTTATTTTCTTAACAAATAATATTACCAGGTTATGTTCCCGAATTCCTTCTTTTTCAACATTCATATTCGATTACATTCATGTTAAAAGAACAACCAAAATAAGCATATTGAAAATAGTAAACATGTTTCAAAAGTTAAAGCGAGAATAGTGTAGTGATTTTTTCAAATAAAAAATCAGAATAAATAACTTCAAGTAATATAAAATAGGAGAAATAAAGAGGCTGACAAGTTATCATCTGAATCAGTCAAATTATCAACAATTTTAAAGATGCAACTTTAATATCGTATCACATAGTAAGCGCGCAGCAAGAAATCGATCCTAACCGCAATGGTTGTTAAATCTAAAAAAATGAAAATGAACTGCTATGTGGTAACCAAAAGAAAAAAATGAAAAAGAACTTTTACGTGGTAACCAAAAGAAAATAATAATAATAATAATAAAAAAAAAAAGTTGACATCAATAAAGAAAGCACTAATAATGAAAAGAAATTGTTATCAGAAAAGGAACTGTTAGGACATTAGTGGCTTTAAAAAAAATGCTTTAGTGATATATATCAATTTTGGAAGCAACAATATTTCAATAAAAATGGAAGTGTTGTTAAGTGTAGTCATATGGTACCCGGTTCGATTCCTTGCAGAACCTTTTTTCCATAAAAATTACTTAGACCCGCCAAAAAGGGCGGGATTAGGGTTATGGCAGGCTATCTAACTTTTACTATTATAAAGAAAAAAATCTGAAAGGGACCCATCCCAAAATCTTTGGCTAATTGGAAACGCCTACAAGTTCTAAACCTTGGAAACAATCAATATTGCTTTTACATCCTTGGATTTCTCATCAAACCACTTTTAAGAGCCAATACCAAAAGACTTATGAGTCTCACAACATTTTATGCTCTTAACTTGTCACAAAATGCATTCTCGGGTAGCATTCCTTGATCTTCCTTAGGAAACTTAAAACATCCGAGTTCTTGGACTTGCCTATCAACTACTTAAGCGGTGAGATTCCTATACGGCTTACAAGGTTTTCATTGTCAGTTATGAACCTCTCTTGTCTTCACTTTTGGAGTAGTTTGTCTCTCTTTAATTTTGAGTAGTCCAAACATTCTCTAAAACTCTCTTTCCAAAACAATTTAAGCTCACAAGTTCTTCCAATTTTTGCTAATAATGCCTTCTCCCTTGGTTGGATATGAATTATTCTTATTACTCACAATCCACATAAAGTGGGGAAACAAATAAATGGCTTCATGTATTCTTATGAAGCATATATCTAGCATACACAAAGCTCTAGTTTTATATTAACATTTTGTATAACCTGAACTTGGAAGGTCTTGTAAAGTTTTATGGATAAGATGGCCAATAAGCTTAGCAATAACTAATAAGGATATTTTCGGAAGATTAATCATTTCCAAGCAAAACTACCTTGAAGTAAGAAGTTATTCAACTCCTATAACCATGCAGCATTTTTCGGATTTATAGAAGCCACAAAAACCTTACTGATACAACTTGTTACATGTAACACTTGATTCCAGTATTTAATTGAAGTACAAACTACAAAATCTTCTTATTCAATGAAAAGGAATTAACCTTTTTCCTTATTACTGAGATTTGAGGTTTTTATTCACAAAGCCAATTCATTCACATATGATTCAACACAAATTGAAAAAAAAAATTTAATGTCATGTTGATGATGAGGAAATATAATTGTTTTTATAAAAAAAAAAAAAAGAACAAAATATTATTATGTTTATGTAATTACGTTGTTATTAATGGGATATTCTTAGTCAGGGATATGTGCAAAGTATACTAGATAGAGTCGACGGTAATGATGATGAATATTTTTCGCATGTGTATTTATAAATAGGATATATATTGGAGGTTGTACCGCGACTGAATCGAAGAACATTGATGTGGCCTTGGAGCGACATTTGTAGGATGATGTTATGTAAATGCAGCGTACCTTTGAGGCATTTCGGCTCTATACCGAGTCCCCTTGATATCAAACTCTTTAATCCATGGGATAACAGATGACTTATCTACCCGTATTAACCACGAATTAAATGGATCACATCGTTGAAGTAGATGATTAGTGTTGCATAGCTGCATTGTCATGCATAATTAAATGTTATGTTGAAGATTGTGCATTCGAATTATCAGACTCTGCTCATTTTATCGCAATGCGTATGATAACTCACATTCATTTGTTTCTCATGTGGCTGCTCGCATATCGTTTGTGTGTAAATGATGAATTGGCAAGTGATGATGAAACTGAAGCAGAAGCTGAGGAGTGACCAGCATGATGCATTAGCATTATATATATATATTTTTATCTTCATGTTATGTTGCTGTTTGATTGACTTCAGTGTATTAATTTGAGATATTTTAGGATCAACTTTGACATTTTGTGACATTTGAAGTTTAGATTCAATCTTGTTAATCATTTGTGTACAATCATCGCTGTGATTTATGACTAGCAGCATGAGATTAATTGTTAAAAATGTTTCATGGTAAAATATTATAGACCACTGCTGAGATGGCTACATTCAATATTCGGTCTGATACACTATATATTAGAAAATACAGCCTAACAGAAACTGAAAAACAGCAAAAATCAGTATGGAAGTAGGCAGAAAACATTATACAATAAGCAACCAGTATGCAATCAGCTCAATGTTTCATCTTACTCAACTTGTTAATAATCTATCTATACTGTCATTCAACCATTTCAGTGGTCCTTTTCCATCTTTTAATAGGTCTAAGCCCCTCAAAGTTTTATCTCTCAAATTCGATCAAAATAATGTCAAGAGTTCCTACTTCCTTCTACTCACTTCGAGACTTGAGTGCCTAATAAATCTCATGAGCATTGATTTAGGAGAAAAATCCTCATGCTTTAGACTTGAGTGCCCCCTCATCACTATTTAGACTTCAAATCAAATCATCATGCTTTATTACAACAAATTTGATGGTATATTAGTATGAGTGATTTACAAAATAACGGAGTCATCTTCAACTTGTTGGAAGACCCATGGCTGACTACATGATGCCAAAACACATGGAAAACAGTCAGAACACAGCGCTAGGTGCTTGGAAAAGCAACCAGAGCGCTGGCTCTATGTGACTGCGCGCTAGGCGCCAGAGGCTAGGCGCCCCTGACAGTTTCGTTTCGGGCGCTAGGTGTTGCAGTCTCTACCCAACAACAAGATAGACAACAATTAGAAGAAAAATTCCAAATGCTTCTTTGTCATTATAAGAGATGGTTGATTTAAGTGGCAACAATTTTGAAGGGCCTATTCTTATGTCTATCTTCAAACTCATAAGACTCCTTTTACTTCAACTTTCCAAAAACAAGTTCAATGGCACTATACAACTTGATGTGATTGGAAGGCTGCAAAATTTGAGTACACTTGATCTTGTGCATAACACATTGTTTATTGATGCAATAAGTATTAGGCATGACCATGAGGCATCTTCATCTTTCCAAATTTGAAATGTCTTCGGTGGTGTTCATGCAATTTGAGAGAATCCCCTGAATTTTTGAAATACAAATCCTCATTGCAATTCCTAGACTTATCAATCAAACCAGATATCAGTCAGGACCAATACCAAACTGGATTTGGAGTCATCCTAAATAATTCATACAATTTTCTAACAAATTTTGAAGGGCCTCTTCTGAATCTTAGCTCAAATTTGCTTAAACTGGACCTTCATTTCAACAAACTACAAGGGCATGCTAATATCCAAACAGATATAAATTCCAACAAACTATAAGGTTCTTAACTAGTGCTCCGGGGGCACCAGTTAACATTTTCCTTTTGACAAATATAAAATTGTAATATCCCGCTTAGACGTAACTTTCATCAGTAACAAAGGAATTACGAGTGAGTAGGGACAAAATGGTAATTTTGAGAGGAAGGGGTTTAAATAGGGATAAGATTGAATATTTCTTCATTATCCTCATTTCCTTCTCTCACTAAGTTCAGATTTCTCTCTCTCTCTCTCTCTCTCTCTCTCTCTCTCTCTCTCTCTCTCTCTCTCTCTCTCTCTCTCTCTCTCTCTCTCTCTAGTTTCGAGCATCATCATCAGCAGCAGCTTCGATGCATCAGTTCTTTCCCTGATTTCTTGGGCTGAAAGCAAGTTTTGGGAAAGTTTGAGTAAGTGGAAGCTTAAGCAAAAAGCAAGACCAAGCTAGGGTTTTGGTAGAAGGAAGCTTGACAGAACCAGCAACTACATGGTGAGTTCCATAGAGTAGCTTAACCCTTTTGGGTCATTATTGTGTGAGATCACAACTTAATTGCTAAGGTTTTAAAGAAAAGGATGGTTTTTCCCCTTTTTGATACATATGCTTGATTCCAGTTAATCCTTGGATACAGTACGTTTTTATAGTTCAAAATGAGTCCCTGGCATGTTTTCATTGATCATTGGACAACTGGGTATCAAGGTTTTTAAGATTGAACCACGTTTTTCAAAAAATTACATGTTCTGCTACAGTCGCAGAGCGACCAAGAGTTTGCTCTGCGAAGTAGCAGAGTTTTGCTACTGCCTATCTTCGCCTAGACCTCGCTCTGCAAAGTAATCAGAAGCTGGGTTCGCAGAGCGAAGCTTTCAGACGCTCTGCGAAGCTTCAGACTCAGGATTACCAGGTTCTAAAGGTTCAGACTCTGAATGTTCAGAGTCTGAAGGATCAGACGCAGGATCGCAGAGCGAAGTCAGGGGTCGCAGAGCGAAATGGCCCAGAATCTCTTTTTATTAACAAACTGTTGTACGATGCCAATGATCTTTGATATGCTTTGGGGTAGTGATATACAAGAACCTTCAAGGATTAATCTAGGTTAAAGATATGTATCATATCAGAGTGATGGGTATTTTATCCGCAGAAGTTCAAGTAAGAACAAGAGTTGTTATAGATGGGTTTTCAAGCCCTAAGCACGACACATGATAACGATGTGTCTAGATCCTGTGATGGGATAGCAAGTTGAATGTACTCAATTATGTGTACGAAAGTGCAAGGAATGTTTCAACATTCAAAACTTCAAATAAGCTTAAGGGGTTCAGTTTCCCAATATGTTTATGTGGCTTATGAGAACGATAAGCTTAGAACCTTATATTATAGGTTAAGTATCACATAACTAATTATGTGATGAATGCATCAGATATGCATAGGTTCAGAATGATGTATCAGATATACACATGAATTAAGTTAAGTATTATGCGAAGATTATACGTGTTCAGCAGACTCCGGATTATGCCGGATGAGATTTCTCCGAAAGGGCTATCCACACGTAAGAATTATAAGATTATGTTTAATGTGTCCAGCAGGCTCCGGATTATGCCAGATGGGACTTAACCGAGAGGGTTGTCCACACGTGAGATTATAAGTTATATTTTTATACGTAAAAAATATGCTAATTATGTTAAGTCGTGACTCTATGGCTCCCCGCTAGTAGTGGAGCTAAGGTACCCGTTTAGTAGTGGTTAGGCGTTCTTTGGATGTAAGCCCTACACAGCAATAAGATAAGATAAGTCGTGATTCTCAGGCTCCCCGTTAGTAGTGGAGTCGAGGTTCCCCGTTAGTAGTGGACATGCATTGTTTCTATGTAAGTCCTACACGACGATAAGAGGAGTCCGGTGTTAGCCTGATATGATAGGAATTTCACCGGTATGAGGGGAGATGTACTTCGGGGTTACTCCGCCCGGATGCACTCCATAAAATGAACCAAGATAAGTAATTGTATGTTCAACCCTAACTTACTAACTTTATGTTGAGCAAGATGTATATGTATTTATTACATAAGTTTATGACAAGTACTGTTCAGATAACAGTTATCAGAAAGTGATCATAGGATGTCTCCAGATCACTAGGTATGAGATTAAGTTATGATTATGAAAGAGATATGCAGTGATCCTAGTTTTCCCCTCGATCACTAAGTTATCAGGTTATAGTCTAGTTTTATGACTATTCAGTTATCAGGCTCAGGCAGTGATCCTAGGTTTCCCCTTGATCACTAGTTTAGCAGGATGTAGTTTAGTTATTATGACTACACATGATAGCAGGAACAGGTAGGTATACCCTTTATGGGAAAGGTTAAAGCTTGGCGGTCATAGGAATCCCCGAGATTGCCAAAAGTAAGCATGGCGACCCTAGGTTCCCCGAGGTTGCCAACAGTAGGTTGGGTGGAGCTCACTGAGACATTATGTCTCATCCCAATCCTTCTGGTGCAGGTTTACAGGTTAGCACGAGGATCGTGTTGAGGATCATCAGGGAGACGCTGGATGGAGTGCAGTTGCTCGTCTTGTACCAGCTCAGGATCTTATCAGACTTTTGTTTATGTATTTATTATGGTACTTGAAAGGTTGTATAAACGAGCAAAATTGTATTCATTCAGTTGTGTTGTATTATTATTATTGAAAACCTTGATGTATCCAGTATCAGTTTAATGCACATGCTAATATTCTAGATAAAAATTAGTATGGGTGTTACAATAATTTTCCATTGATATATTAGAGATTAGAGACACACTTTATTCAACCAACCCAATATTGACCATTTTTGTTGGTTTTGGATTTCCAAACTATTGTATTTGAATTTCCAAATTCTATTTTGAAAGAGAATATTTACCGAAGTTGTTACTAGGTTGAGTCACGACTAGGTCGCTCTCTTTAAGACGTTTCGTGACACTGCCCAAAATTGTGCAAGGAAGACTATCAATCAAGCCGCCTCCAGGATAAAACAAGTCTAGCTACAATTGTGCGGTTAACTACTGCACTGTAGAAAACCGTTCGAGATTTACACTTCCAATATGGTACTTAGACCACTCTTTAATACTGAAACCATTCTAATATGGTATTGTAACAACTCTATTATGGTGCTAAGATCACTCAAATATGGTGCTATCACCATTCTAACCTTTTAAGTTCTCCAAAAATTCAATATGGTGTTACGACCACTCAAATATGGTGATACCACCATTCTGAATTTTTAACTTCTCCAAGAGTAGAAAAATATCGAAAGAATATTTATATACCGTTAAGATCATTCTTAATTCTGACGGGACATCATTATTCCAAAAGGGACTATAATCTTAAAAGTACTTTTTATTCTGAAGGGACATATATTATCGAAGAGACTATGTTCTTAAGACCTTTCTTAATTCCGAAAGGACATTATACCGAATAGGGACTAAGATCTTAAGAACACTCTTAATTTCGAAGGGACAGAAAAAGGAGATGAGGAGAAGAATAGCTCGTTAACACAAGCTGGAGGGAGAAGAATAGCTCGACAACTGAATAGCATTCTTTGGTGTGTCTTTTGAACTGAGTGGAGTCTTCTAGTTATATATAGATTTTGTAACTGTTTTAGCTAAAAATGCGGCATCAGTTACTCTAATGGATAAGATCAAAAGGAAACTTAACCACTAATCAGTTCAACAACACTCGTGGATATGATTAAAAAGAAACAAACCCACAAAAGTGAAGGAAACAAACTTATGGATATGAACGAAGGAAAGATAGGAAACTCAGTTGAACGCTCAATCTTATCACGACCAACATAAGCTAAAATTATGGGAAGTGATATTCATGAATAAAAATAATAAGGCTTAAACGCACTTTTGGCCCCCTAACTTTGTACTAGTTGCGATTTTGGCCCTCTATTAAAAAAAACCACATTTCAGCCCCCTAAGTTTCCCCCCTTTTGCAACTTTCAATTTTAATCATTCAAAATCAACCACTCAAGACAGTAGAAGATCAAGAAACCAGTTCCAAGACATATTATTTGCGTTATAAATCTGAAACTTGCTCAACAAAGCACCTCACTTGTTTTTAATGCTTTGAATGGTTGATTTTGAATGATCAAAATTGAAAGTTGCAACAAAAGGGAAACTTAGGGGGCTGGAATGTGGTTTTTTTTAATAGGGGGCCAAAATCGCAACTAGTGCCAAGTTAGGGGGCTAAAAGTGTGTTTAAGCCAAATAATAATTACTATTATTTTTATCATTATCAAGTATTTAAAATTAAATATCGCAATTTAAACACTATTAATGTGTGTGTTCTATTATATGTGAGACCCTCACTCTCTATTTTTTCAAATCACATCACACTAGTTCAAAGTCTTATTATTTGATGTTTAATCTTCCAATTTCCTTCCAACCTCACACCAATATTCCAACAATCCCCCACTTGAATTTAAAAAATGGTTTCAATAATAACGTCAAATTGTTTCTATAAGGTTGCTAATAAACAAAGGTGTCACCTACAACTTGAACATTTGCATAGCGGAAACTATTTCGATTCAACAAGAGTTGCTTACAACATTAAACTCTATCTCATACATAAAGTCCGCACACAAACCTTTTCCTAAGGTGTATTCTAAAAGCCCGCGCGTTTATGGCCTTGTACGCCTATCCCAGTTTTAACGAATTTTCTAGGAATTCTCCCTCGAAATTCCATACGAACCGGCCTCAATTCCACATTCGTATAGGTGAGTCTATCAAGAGTATTATTGTAGCTATGTACTCCACTCAATATAGAGTATAGATCTCATTAAGAGTTTCTATTATCTCATTCTCCTGTCGCTGCAGGATTCATGATTTCTTAATTTTCTCATAGCATGTTCTATCACTCATGACTTGTTATTACCCATTGAACCTATTTCTTGGGATCTCCAGTCATTTAGGTTGGGTTACCATCACGTGTAATCTTTAGGCATTAGTCTCATCCTATTGGATGTGTTTATGACTTTCTTTCTAGTAATTCATTTCGTCAAAGGATTGACTAATTCTTTATCAGTACGTACATAATCTACTTTAACCGTGTCTTTTGAGAGTAGCTAGCTCTCTAATTGTTATGTGTTTGTGTCTTAATTATCGTCTCTTATTATTATAGTAAGTATTCTCAATTTTGTAATAGTTGCAGTACTATCACAATGAATTAACACTCCTGACAACGGTTTTACCCATTAGGGGATCTCAACTAGCAAACATTTTCTCAACTTGTTTCTTCACTAGTTTTCTCTAGTGTTCTCATCTCGGATTTATTCCATAGTGGATTGAGTCAATATCATATGTTTCAACAAACAACTCCTTCAGTGATGCTCAATGTGCAGTCACTGGTCGCTTAAGACTCATCTAAAGGATGTTCTATTTTGTATCTTGTATCATTCAAGTACAATAATATACTGCTCATAATGTAATCCTAGAGTCATATTCTTCTTAAGGCACCTTATGACTCTTTCAATAGCATGTCAATGCTTCTCATCCGTCTACTGGTAAACTTGCATAAGAGTTCCAAGACGTGGGCAATGTCGAGTCTAATACATTCAGTGGCAATCCTTAGGACTGCCAATGAAGCTCACATATTCTATTTGTCTAACTCCATCTCAAGAGTTCTTGAAGATTTTTATCGTTGGATGATATGGTATGCTTGCAAGTTTACAGTCAAATAATTACATTTCCTTAAGATCTTCTCAATATTGTGAGATTGATAAAAAAAATCTCTTTTCTGATCTAGTAATCTTGAAACCAAGAATTACTTCAACTTCGCCTAGGTCTTTCTTATCAATGTTGTTGATAAACAATAATTTTCTCATAATTTATAGCATGATTCTTTGAACCAAATATGAGCAAGTCGTCTACATAGAGACATATGATCGTGCAAATGTTATTTCTATATTTGTAGTGAATACATTTGTCACTTTCATTCATTTTATACTCATTCGATATCTTTAGGTTGTCAAATTTTCCATGTCATTTCTTAGGAGTTTATTTTTAGACCATGCAAAGATTTTTCTAACTTGTTGACCTTGTTTTCTTGTCCATGAATCACAAAACCTTCTGGTTGTTTCATATAGATTTCTTCTTCTAGTTCACCATTTAATGAGGCAACTTTCACATCCATTTGGTGTACTATCAAGTTATGAATAACGGCTAAAGGGACTAGCACCCTTATGGATATGATTCGATTGAATGGTGATTATGTGTCGAAGAAATCTATATTTTTTCTTTTTGTCTAAAACCTTTTTCTACAAGGTGAGCCTTGTACCTATCAACTAAACCATCAGGTTTTAGTTCCTTTTTTCCAAAATCCAAATACAACCGATTGGTTTGCAACCATGAGGCAAGTCAACTAAGTGTAATGTTTCGTTAGACTCTAGAGAATCCATTTCATCGTTTATTGCTCCTTGCCATAATTCAGCATCCAATGAGGATATAAGACTTAATGGATCTTCTTTCGATGTATAAACCATATAACCAAGTTCATACTCTTTAGCAATTCTAGTTTTCTTACCTCTTTGAGGTTCTATAACATCTCATACGATATTTTCATAACTATTTCTGATTACTGGAATGTGATCAGTTATAGTGCCCCCACTAGTTCTTAATTTTTTTAAACGGGAATTTATTTTGCCCCCACTAATGTCGTGCTCCCACTAGCGCTCCCACTAGTGCCCCCACCATTCTTTATTTAAAGGGGTAATTTTTATTTACATAGAAATCGGCATCGTTTAATTATATGCTCACTTTAGCACTTAGGTCATAGAACTTATATGCTTCGTTATTTATAACATACCCAATGAATACACATTCGTAGGCTCTACTAGTGAGTTCAACTCTCTTAGGGTCCAGAATCCAAATATAGTCCAGACAATCCCAAGCTCAAAAATAAGACAAGTTGGGGTTGTCTTTTCTTCAAAACTTCATAAGCAGAAATTTTGTTCTTATACTTGGATACTCTATTCAACATAAATTTCAATTTTTTTTTATAAAAATTGAACATATCAAGCATAAAAATTTTCAAAATTTACAGTCATCAATAAATATGATAAAATATCTTTTTATCATTTCTAGTTTATGTGTCATCAAGTTCGCACATATCATAATTTATTAAGTTTAGAGGTTCAAATTCTCTAAGCACCGATTTATATGAACTTTTGGTTCATTTATCTTGACTGCAAAAATTAAAATTTTCTAGTCAGATAACTTTGGAATTAAGTCCAAGTTACTCAAGTTTAAAATTAAACGCTTGTTCACATGATACATTTTGACATATCAAATATTAAAATCACACAACTTATAAAATAGAAGGATAATTTAATTTTGAACATATCATCCAAGGCGCAGTCTTTTCCCCACAAGAATCCGTGGTGCACAAGTCTCTCTTTAAGTCTGAGTCAACTCAGTCTTATTCAGTAGAAATCTGAAATACAGATTCTTTCTTATCCTTGGAGCATACATCACGTCCTAGAGAATAATTTTCTTTTCTGACTCGAATGATAACTTCATATCTCCAACGCCAACAACTTTAGTGGTGTTTTGAATATTCTAATAACACTTTCTTATTTTCAACGGTAGATGTTTTAAACATATCACGATCTTAGTAGATAAAGCGCGAGGCATTAATGTTGATCTACCATTCACTTCAACCAACTAGATTGATAATACTAATAATAATAGTGAATTTCTCTTCAGTCAAGTTACGTTGCGGAGCAACACTTGACATGTTTTTATACTTGCGGGACATATGACTTGGTTTCCCACATTTAAATAAATTGTGAACCATTGTCATTTCCTGATGGGGGTTGCTGATTTCCAATATAGGACCTTTTTGGGGTTCCTATTCTCTTGGCAATTAGAGTTATTTATTCACAGTGCGGTTCTGATTTTTGAAAATAGTTTTCAAACAAATTCAAATCGCATATGTGAATTTTTTTAGTGTTGTTGTTATAAAAACAATCACTTCATCGTGTTCAGTACAGAGATGTATTTCTATAGCTTTTTTTTATCCTTCTTGTATTTATGGACAATAAAATTTAGTAATTTCTTCGATAGAAGGCAGAAGAAAACGTCTTAAAATTGTTGGTTTTGGATTTCCAAACTGGTGTATTTGGATTTCCAAATTCTATTTTAAAGAGAATATCTACCGAAGTTGTTACTAGGTTGAGTCACGACCAGGTCGCTCTCTTTAAAACGTTTCGTGACACTGCCCAAAGTTGTGCAAGGCAGACTATCAACCACGTCACCTCCAGGATAAAACAAGTCCAGCTACAACTGTGCGGTTAACTACTGCACTGTAAAAAACCGTTCGAGATTTACACCTCCAATATGGTACTTAGGCCCCGTTTGGTTTGAGTTTATTTGAGCTTATGAAAAATAGCTTATGTAAGTAAATTAACTTTTATTTTAATGGCTAAAATGATATTTTGGTCCCTTAAGTATTTATTTAGTATCGCTTTGGTCCCTTAAGTAATAAAAAGTTTGTTTCAGTCCTTTAACTTTATCTCCGTCACATGTTTTGGGCCTTTCTGTTAGGTTAATTTAAAAAAACGTTAACGTTTTGGTCCCTTTACCATTTTTAAAAAACGTTTTGGTCCCTTAAATATTTAAGTTGTATTGTGTTGGTCCCTTAAGTATTTATATTGATATTAAAATGGTCCCTTTCAAAATGCCCAGACTTAACGTTTTTTAATTAACCTACCAGAAAGGACCAAAACATGTGACAGAAATAAAGTTAAAGGACTGAAACAGAGTTTTTATTACTTAAGGGACCAAAGCGATACCAAATAAATACTTAAGGGACCAAAAGAGCATTTTAGCCTATTTTAATTTATAAGCTCTCACTAACGAAAATTGTATCTTCATAATCTGTTTTTTGAAAAACTATCTTAAAAACTTATAAATAATACATAAAAACTTATTTATTTGCATAAACTGTTTTATATAAGCTCTAAAATAAGCTAATCCAAACGGGTCCTTAGACCACTCTTTAATACTGAAATCATTCTAATATGATATTGTGACCACTCTATTAAGCTAAGACCACTCAAATATGGTGTTATCACCATTCTAACCTTTTAAGTTCTCCAAAAATTCAATATGGTAGTACAACCACTCAAATATGGTGATACCACCATTCTGACTTTTTAACTTCTCAAAAAGTAGAAAAATATCGAAAGAATATTTATATACCGTTAAGATCATTCTTAATTCCGACGAGACATTATTATTCTAAAATGGACTATGATCTTAAAAGTACTCTTTATTCTAAAGGGACATATATTATCGAAGAGACTATGTTCTTAAGACCTTTCTTAATTCCGAAAGGACATTATACCGAATATGGACTAAGATCTTAAGAACACTCTTAATTCCGAAGGGACAAAAAAAGAGATGAGGAGAAGAATATCTCGTTAACACAAGCTGGAGGAAGAAGAGAGAGAGTTATCGACAAGTCAATATAACTCTTTGGTATGTTTTTTTGAATCGAGTGGAGTCCTCTATTTATATAGAGGTTTTTTAATTGTTTTAGCTAAAAATGTGGCATCAGTTACTCTAATGGATAAAATCAAAATGAAACTTGATCAGTTCAACAACACTTGTGTATATGATCAAAAAGAAACAAAATCACAAAAGTGGAAGAAACAAACTCATTAGATATCAATGAAGTAAAGTTAGGAAACTTAGTTGAATTCTCAATCTTATCACAACCAACATAAACTAATATTATGAGAAGTAATATTCACGACATTATCAAGTATTTAAAATTAAATACCGCAATTTAAACACTACTAATATGTGTTCTATTATATGTGGGACTCTCACTCTCTATTTTTTCAAATTATATCACACTAGTTCAAAATCTTATTACTTAGTGTTTAATCTTACAATTTCCTTCCAACCTCACACGAATGTTCCAACGATTTTTTTTAAGGATATTTTCTTTATATACCAAGAAAACCCTTCTTCTTCTACAGCCATGGCTAAAGTGCTACACTCTTGTGACCCCATTCACATTCACACTGCCGACCAAGAACAACAACAACAACAACAACCATCACCACCCTCTTCTTCATCTTCTTATTTATCTTCTTTATCAGTAGCAGTGAACAATAGTTTTTCTACTATCACCGACTGTGAGGCAGGTGAGACCACTGTAACAGAGAAGGAAAAAACAGAACAAGAGATATCCCTTTTGGCCATTCTTGTGACCCTTTTCAGGAAATCCCTAATTTCTTGCTCCAGTTGTCCTGCCATGGAAATTGATCACCCTACTAACGTGCGCCACCTTGCACATGTCACCTTTGATAGGTTCAATGGCTTTTTGGGTTTGCCTCTTGAGCTTGTACCTCAAGTCTCCACTACACCTCCCATTGCTAGGTAGGTTCGTTGCTACATTGTTTTTATCATGTTACTGTCTTTTATTTGTTGCCAAATTTATTATGAAGCACCGACACAGGCTTGACATCGAACACGACACTGACATACGTCAGACACCAGACACATCTTCTACTTTGGAGAAAATGGATCTTTTTTTAATTGTCAATCATTCGTATCTTGTGTCATAAGTAATAGTAGTATTTTTGAATTAAGAGGTTGGGTTCAAATGGTTGATGAGTTCCAACGAAAGTCGAATTGATCAGAGTACCCGAGTTCAAGCTTTGGTTGGAACAATCATTTGTCATACTTTATTCACCTCTTTGCCGAACTCCAGATTTATAGGAAGTCAGGAACCATTTCCTCTTGAAATTGGAGGGTTAAGACAAAAAGAAAAGTAACTTTCTTTGGATACGGCTTGTAAATTTTCTTCTAGAGTTAAGTACTGTTTTAGCAATTTAATCCTTTTGTTCATTGAGATTCACATTGGTACTTATGGATTTGACTGTTTGTTTGTGTGTGTGTGTGTGGTATTATCTATGGATACCATTTATTGGATTACATGATGATTTTCTCTTTTTTGAGTTTGGACAATTGACATTGTTATGTATATTACTTGCAAATGTTATAATACACAATTATGTTATAATGTACAATATTTGTTGTTAATAACTTCATGGAATGTGTGAATTTTGCTAAATTCTTTTGTTTTGATTTTTCACATATGTAGTGCAACTGTTTTTGGAGTTTCAATAGAATCCATGAAATTATCATATGACAGAAGAGGGAACATTGTACCAACAATTTTACTACTAATGCAAGAACACTTGTATGCTCAAGGAGGATTACAGGTTCCTTGAATCCTTGTCTACAATCTTTATTAACTTCTCTTTTACTTGTCACAAGCAACAAGCTATAAAGACATAGACACCGACACAACACTGACATTGACATGCAGACACCAGTAATAGTTTAAGAAAATGGAAGTGATTGAATGTCTACATGTGTCGGTATCATGTCGAACACCAGACATGCCTTTAATATGAAGTGTCAAAGCTATACATAGCCAACAACAACAAAAACCTGCATCAAAATTCACCACTCTATATGCAATTGGTCAAAAAATCATTTTACAAATGACTATTTATATGTTCATGCTTGGTTAAATATTTTACAATTGACTTAAACAATATGCAGGCAGAGGGAATTTTCAGAATTAATGCAGACAATAGACAAGAGGAATATCTTAGGGATCAATTAAATAAAGGCGTGGTCCGAGAAGACATAGACGTACATTGTTTGGCAGGATTGATTAAGGTATTACAATGAACAAGATATGTTACCACGTGTTGTGAAATACTACTTCTGCTATTGCATTATCATTTTATACGTGTTTGTCTACGCACTTTTCTATTGCGCTTAATTGTGTATCTATTTTATCACATCTATTGTGTAATATAAGTTTTAATATTATGTACTTGATGTAAATTTTGATAATTTAGTTTGATGTTTGTGTATTCTTGAAGGCTTGCTTTAGGGAGCTACCGAGAGGTGTTCTGGATTCTTTATCTCCAGAGCAGGTAATGCAATGTCAAACAGAAGAGGGTTGTGCCGAACTGGCGAGTCATTTACATCATACTGAAGCTTCACTTTTGAACTAGAGGAACATCTGAATAAGATGAATGCACGCAACATTGCCATGGTTTTTGCACCAAACATGACTCAGGTTAGTTTCAATAAGTTTTTAATTCTTTAGGAATTGCAAGGAGGAATACACACACATTTATAGACTATACTAGTCTTGTACTCTTATTATATTTTGACCTTCACTAATTTATTGTACTACATTTGGAAAACAAATTGAAATTTAGTTCTTTAAGGAACTATATGAAGCGGTAACAAAGACGCTAGACAAGACACAAACACGTCGACACTGGTAACAATTTGAGAAAATAGGTGTAAATAAATGTAAACTAATGTGCCGGTGTTCAATACCCACACATGGCGGATACCAAACACGTCTTTAATCTAAAGTGTCGGTGCTAGATATTTTCTGCAATAGTTATTTGAAAACGGTCGTGTTTGTGACGGTGCTTTTAACACTAGCAAAGTCTTTATTTTTGTTTTTTCTTTCTTTCTTTCTTTAGAGTAGTAAAGATTCCAACTTATTTATCTGATCAGTAAAGATGATTGCAGATGGTAGACCATTTGACTGCATTCATGTATGCAGTTCAAGTGATGAACTTTTTGAAGACACTTGTATCAAGGACACTGAAGGCAAGGAATGATTCTGATGTAGAATCATCACCTGAATTTTACATAGAGCCTTTTGATGAAATGAGGATCATAGTCATTTGAACTCTTGCCAGCAAGATGTTGCAACATAAAATGAAATGCTAAGCAATGAAGCAATTTGAGCTGCATAGTTTCAAGATCAGAGTGGATAAGCCTAGCAGTGAAAAAAAAAACACCATTATGCTGGAATGTAAATTGATTCTTTTCTGGCATTTATGGCATTATATGTTTGTTTGACTTGTCTTTAATTTGCAACTTGCAAGGACAAGATTTTGAAGTGGTTCAGTTTTATTTTCTCCTTCGTTTGTTTGACTAGTCTGATTTTAAGAAATGGAACTACGATTAACACTAGCATCAACTATCAACTATCTATGTATAAAAACAAATGACTACCAAATTAACTTAACTGATCCCAAGTACAAAAATTTTTACATGCAAATTTACTACTCCTAAAGGGTATTAAAGGTATTCCAAATGCCTATGATGGCTTAAGATTGCTCCATTTTATTTTGCCACTTTTTTTCTAATTTTACCCTCGTCTCAAACACTAATACCACTATTATTGAAGGATTGTTATAGACTTTTTCACTACAAAATTCAACTTTACAGACAACATGTAGAGCTACCCCCTATTAACCAGGTCTACTTTATGTATAAAAACAAATGACTACCAAATTAACTTAACTGACCCCAAGTACAAAAAATTTTACATGCAAAATTTACTACTCCTAAAGGGTATTAAAGGTATTCCAAATGTCTGTGATGGCTTAAGATTGCTCCATTTTATTTTGCCACTTTTTTTCTAATTTTACCCTCGTCTCAAACACTAATACCACTATTATTGAAGGGTTGTTATAGACTTTTTCACTACAAAATTCAACTTTACAGACAACATGTAGAGCTACACCCTATTAACCAGGTCTACTTTATGTATAAAAACAAATGACTACCAAATTAACTTAACTGACCCCAAGTACAAAAAATTTTACATGCAAAATTTACTACTCCTAAAGGGTATTAAAGGTATTCCAAATGCCTGTGATGGCTTAAGATTGCTCCATTTTATTTTGCCACTTTTTTTCTAATTTTACCCTCATCTCAAACACTAATACCACTATTATTGAAGGGTTGTTATAGACTTTTTCACTACAAAATTCAACTTTACAGACAACATGTAGAACTACACCCTATTAACCAGGTCTACTTTTTGTCTATTTCAACTTTTCAACTTTTGAACATTTCAATTTGAATTTCAAATTCAAATTTCAGTCAATCAATTTTTTCCCTCTCATCTTTTTCATTATAGTCATCACCATCTCATTTTATTCTTTACACAATTTCTTACTTCTCATCTTTCCTAACAACATTTGTGTTTTCTGCATTATTTTATTTTATTTTTTGCAAACTCATACAAACATGATAGCTTTCTTTTTTAAAATAATGTTTTTGTTGCTAACTTTCTTTCTTTCATTAGATGTCAAGAAGCTTATCAAATTTCTCTCAGAAGAAAATACACAGGAAGCTTATCAAATTTCTCTCCAAGAACATATACACAGGAAACTTATCAAATTTCTCTCAGAAAAACATACAAGTAAGCTTATGAAATTTCTACATTCACAAATTTGTTCTCTTTTTTATTTTACACAAATCAGTTTTGATAAAAAAAAAGTATTTTTTAATATGTTCTTTTTTTTTCCTTTGGTTGAATACATAGAAGAAAATAAAAAGTGATCAAGATGGAATATTTTTTATATGTCTAAAAAAATTGAATATATTTTTTACTGGTCTATAAAAAAAATGATTATTTTGTTATTATTTTAAATGAAAAAAGAAAAGAAAGTATTTTTATCAAATTGCTCTTCTTAAACAAAAAATAAAATGTATTTTGGTAAAAAATAGAAATAAAAATCAGTTTACCAACAAAAAAAATTCTGATAAATAACAGAAATTTGCTATTTCTTCTTTTGTTCATTTTTTAAAACTAACGTGTGAAAAAAGTTAAAATCCAACTTGATGATCAGATCCAAGTCAAACCCCAAATATGAAACTCAACAAAATACACCAAGATCCAAGAACCCTTAACATGAATTACTCTATGTTGGGAAGCAAGCTTCAAGAAAGTTATTTGCTTTAGTATTCCCGCTACGTTGTTCGCATTAGAAGCACCGATGTTTTATCATTATGTTTACCTCTTGGAGATAATTCGAAGATATTTGGTAAAGGATTGAGATATCTCTATTCACCACATTCTCGGAGAAAGAAACTTTTTTGTGGATATTTTTATCAAGTTAGGAGGTAACCATGCGAGACCTCTTGTAACGGTGCATGAGATCTGTCTTGTCTCTTTACACCAGTGTTAGCGGATGTTGTAGGAATATCTTTTATTAGAATGTTGTTTCTCTTTTCTTTTTTCTTTTTCTTTTTCTCTCATGTGTTATTTTGTACTCGTCAGTTAGTACTTTTATCATCCAAACTGTTATGTATTTGTACACATCAGTTGTATTGGGATGACATTTGAGACATATGTACGCTATTTGTAGCTTTCACGCGTGATTTCTTATTGTAATTTAATGTATCTGATGCGAAATTCTAACGCTCTAATAAGAATTCTAGACAACTTATTTTGGGTGTTACACATTCTCCTTAATATTAAAAGGCATTTAAAATTAACATTCAAACGAGCACGTTTGTCTAATATTTTACTATGCTAACACGTGTAAATTATAAATGATGTTTATATTAAATTTTGATTATATACTTTTAATCAAAATCAAAATTTCACTACTATTTAATCATATACTTTTAATCAAAATCAAAATTTCTTAAAAGTTATTGTTTGTAATTTATACACATTAGCTTGATAAAAAATGAAGCTTCTCTCAAAAAAATTGAATATAATGAACACATAATTTTTTTAAGAGAGAGAGTGGCAAACATTATTTTATTAAAATATATTTCTTCTTTTTTGACTTGAATTGAATATGAGTAAACATACATTAACTTTTATTTTGACAAAATGAAAATTAGTGGGCTCCGGACCAAAACTCCGAAAAATTGAAATAAAAGGACCAAAAAACAAATTTAAAATAAGGGCATCAAAACTCCGAAACATTTGAAATAGAAGGACCAAAAATCTTATTTTTAAAATACGGAGGGTCAAAACTTTATCTTTTTTATTTTAAAATAGGAAGAACAAAAACGCATTTCAGCCTTAACAAACTTACACTCTCCTCCCCCTTAGAAGCTCGAATCACATTCTTCTTAATGTTTTTTGAAGGACATTCTCCTTAATGTTAAAATGCGTTTAAAACTAACATTCAAACAAGCACATCTGTCGACTATTTTTATTGTGATAACACGTGTAAATTATAAACAATGTTTATATTAAATTTTGATTATGATTAATATGGTTAAATTGCTAAAAAAATGATAGTAAATTTATAATTTGCTATAAATTACCAATTTAATAATAATGCTAATAATTTTTTTTTTAAGTATAAGTAGATTGTCTTGATAAGATTAATAGTCTTTTTCTGGTATGACTTGTAATTGACCTATTGACTGATAAGCTTCTTTAATTAAATAAAAAGATTGGTTTGACCTACACATGACGTAATTTTGGTCGTAAGTCTCTATCAACATATTTGACTTATTTTCACGGTTACGTAAGGTTATCGTGTCATATGTCAGCTTTATCGTTGATTTGACACCTCATAGACAATATATTTAATGAATTGTTTTCTTTGACTCAAAAATAATAAGCATCTTTTGTCTTTTCCTAATAATGCTAATATTAAGTGTAGTTCAGTTGTTAATTTCACGGACATTGGTATGTCTCGGCTTGAATTTGAACCCCCGAATTCCCCACTTATCTATACTTATAATGTGTGAGTATAAACACTAAGCTACTTGACAAAAAAGTTCACCATTTAATGATAAGATCATGTTTATCCTTTTATTATGAATATATACTCCCTCTTTTCCATAATAATATATTATTTTTATAAATAGACTTATTATTTTAATAATTAAAATATTATTTCAATAACAAAAAATATTTTATTGAAATTACTTTAATATTTTTCATCAAATCTTTAATTTAATATAATATTTTAATAATTAATTATTTATAAAATAATAATTAAAATATTTTCCATCACATCTTGAATTTAATGTATTAGTTTAACAATTGAAATATTCTATAAACTAATACTTTTAAACAAAAAAAAATTAATAACAACATGAATATTATTTGCCTAAAAGAATGTTATATTGTTGGGGTCATTCAAAAAGACAAAATTTTATATTATCTTTGCTATAATATTTATGTCTTTCAAAAAAGTAAGTATAATTTCTTACAATATGAATGTGTAAAATATTAATCATATACTTTTAATCAAAATTAATATTTCTTAAAAGTTATTGTTTGTAATTTATACACATTAGCTTGATAAAAAAATTGAAGCTTCTCTAAAAAAAATTGAATATAATGAACTCGTAGTTTTTTTTAAGAGAGTGGCAAACATTATTTTATTAAAATATATTTCTTCTTTTTGACTTGAATTGAATATGAGTAAATAGACATTAACTTTTATTTTGACAAAATGCAAATCAGTGGGCTCGGGACCAAAACTCCGAAAAATTAAAATAAAAGGACCAAGAAGCAAATTTAAAATAATGGGATCAAAACTCCGAAACATTACAAAAAATCTTATTTTTAAAATAAGGAGGATCAAAACTTTATCTCTTTTATTTTAAAATAGGAAGAACAAAAATGTATTTAAGCCTTAAAAAAATTACACTCTCCTCTCCCTTAGAAAGCTCAAGTCACATTCTCCTTAATGTTAAAACGCATTTAAAACTAACATTCAAACGAGCACAATGTCTACTATTTTTACTGTGCTAACAAGTGTAAATTATAAACAATGTTTATATTAAATTTTGATCATGATTAATATGCTTATTGCTACAAAAATGATAGTATATTTATAATTTAATATAAATTACCAAATTAATAATAATTCTCATAAAAAATAGTTTTTATATATAAGTAGATTGTCTTGATAAGATTAAAAGTCTTTTTCTGGTGCGCCTTGTACTTGACCTATTGACTGATAAGCTTCTTTAATTAAATAAAAAGATTGGTTTGACCTATACATGACGTAATTTTGGTCGTAAGTCTCTTTCAACATATTTGACTTATTTTCACTATTACGTAAGGTTACCTTGTCATATGCCGTCTTTATCGTTGATTTGACACCTCATAGACAATATTTTTAATCAATTGTTTTCTTTGACTCAAAAATAATAAGCCGCTTTGGTCTTTTCCTATTAAATTCGACATTTTTTTACTGTGTTCTAAATTCAACATTTAAATCTTCTAAGTGTAGTTCGGTTGTTAATTTCATGGACATTTGTATGTCTGGGCTTGAATTTGAACCCCCGGATTCCCCACTTCTCTATACTTATAATGTGTGAACTTGACAAAAATGTTCAACATTTAATGATAAGATAATGTTTATCCTTTTATTATGAATATAGTACTCCCTCTTTTCCAGAATAATATATTATTTTTATAAATAAATTTATTATTTTAATAGTAAAAAATATTTTATTGAAATCACTTTAATATTTTTCATCAAATCTTTAATTTAATATAATATTTTACTAATTAATTATTTATAAAATAATAATTAAAATATTTTCCATCACATCTTGAATTTAATGTATTAGTTTAACAATTAAAATATTCTATAAACTAATACTTATTAAACAAAAAAATTAATAACATGAATATTATTTGCCTAAAAGAATGTTATATTGTTGGTGTTATTCAAAAAGACAAAAATTTATATTATCTTTGTTATAATATTTATGTCTTTGAAAAAAGTAATTATAATTTCTTACAATATGAATGTGTAAAATATTAATCATATACTTTTAATCAACATTAAAATTTCTTAAAAGTTATTGTTTGTAATTTATACACATTAGCTTGATAAAAAATTGAAGCTTCTCTCAAAAAAAATTGAATATAATGAACTTTTAGTTTTTTTAAGAGAGAGAGTGGCAAATATTATTTTATTAAACTATATTTCTTCTTTTTGACTTGAATTGAATTAGTAAATAGACATTAACTTCTATTTTGACAAAATGCAAATCAGTGGGCTCGGGACCAAAACTCCAAAAAATTAAAATAAAAGGACTAAGAAGCAAATTTAAAATAATAGGATCAAAACTCCGAAACATTTGAACTAGAAGACCACAAATCTTATTTTTAAAATAAGGAGGATCAAAACTTTATCTTTTTTATTCTAAAATAGGAAGAACAAAAATGCATTTAACCTTAAAATAATTACACTTTCCTCTCCCTTAGAAAGCTCGAGTCACATTCTCCTTAACGTTAAAATGCATTAAAAACTAACGTTTAAACGAGCACATCCATCTATTATTTTTCTTGCGTTAACACGTATAAAATTATAAACAATGTTTATATGAACTTTTGATTATGATTAAAATTATTTTAACTTTTTTTTAGTAGAAAAAGTAGTAAATATTTATTTTATTAAAATATATTTTCTTCTTTTTGACTAGAATTAAATATCAATAAATAAACATAAATTTTCCACTTTGACAAAATCCATTTCAGAGTACTATTTAATCCAAGTGAATGAGTCTTATTTTTCCACAACACAAAAACCATTGTCTCTTGAAACAGAACACTGTACTTTCAGTGACTCTTGCTAAGTCTTCAGTTTTCCTGTGTGTATCTGAGTAAGTACAGAGAGACGGTGTGGTGTGTGACAGTAAAAAAGCTGATATTTTCTGCATCTAAGGTATTCCTTTCTTCCTTCTTCATTTCATTTCTTTCTCTTTCTCTTTCTTTTCCAAAACAAATGAAAAACTCTTTTTTTCTACTCTCTACACCCTACTCTACAACTAGCTTACTTTTTATACGTAAAAATAATAAAATATAATATTTTTTTATTGCATTGATTTGAAATTAAGGGTTGTTGGTGTTGGTGGTTGAATTTGTGTTTTTATTCTTTTACTCACTTATTGCTTTTTACATGCACATGTGCCAAATTATTCGTTTCTTCAAGACATACTCATCATCATCATTACTTGAAGATTTGGACTGGTAAATTACTAAATCTTTGTTCTTTTTGTGTTAGTGATTTATTTTCTCTCTTTTTTTTTTTTGGAAATTGACATAGATTGGAAAAAATTGGAAATTTCGATCTGGGTAATTTTTATTTTTTTTCTAGATTTGTTATCCTTTAACTGAAAGTTTTTTTTTTTTGCCAAAAAGATAAAGTTTTTCCATTTATGTGTTTTTAACCTTATTTAGATTGTGTTAAAAATGTAAAGCTGCCAAAAAAATCATTGTATTATAATTGCTGTGTTTAATTTGATGCTTAGATTGCAGTATCGTCAAAAATTCAATATTCCAAAAAATTCCATATTCTAAAAGAAACACCTTTGCCAGTTGTTTATAGATTGTGTAATTTGAACTAGTAATTTTCATGCCTTTGAGAGTTTAATTTTTCAGGAATTCATTAAATTTCAAGATTTTTGTATATTGTGTTGTTATAATTTTAGCTATTCAGTCTTATCTTTATGAGGGTTTGATTAGTTGATGAATTCTTTAAATGTGAAGAATTTTTTTGTAATGTGTTGTTTGAACTATTCATTCTCGTGTCTGTGAGAATTTAATTTCTCAGTAATTTACTTTAAATGTGAAATTTTTTGTATTTAGTTATTGATTCCCAGCCACTAACCAATGTTGCAAAATCTTGTTTTTTTTGCAGGAAAATGGAAGTAGCATCTGATATTCGTGCTTGGGATGAGTTGATCCCTGATACTTTGGGGCTGATTTTCACGAAACTTTCACTCCGTGAAAGATTGACCGTGATCCCAAGGGTCTGCAAATCATGGGCCAGTGCTGTAAATGGTCCTTACTGTTGGCAAGAGATAGACATCACTGACTGGTGCAGCTACTGCGAGCCTCCCCAAATTGAGCGGATGGTTCAGATGCTGATTACTAGAAGCTCTGGATCGCTCCGGAAACTCAGCGTTTCTGGTATCCAAACTGAGAGGATTTTCACCTTCATTGCTGAAAAGTAAGCATCATCCTTTGTTTTGTATGTTTGGTTTCATAATTTCGTTGGAGATACAATTGAGAGTGTCCGAATTGATTTTCTCAACTATTATTTGTGAATTTAGTTAAAACTAAAGATTTTTGGTTATTGCCATTTGCCTCCAAACCTAGATTTGATTAGAAGTAATAAAATATAGCATTTTGGTATGAACATGTCTTCAATTTTGTGCAATCTTCTATATTTGAGGCTAGTACTAATGTATAAATTTTGGTACTGTTTCTCTAAACATTGATGTAGTGCTTATCTCGCTATCCATTATACTGATATAGCATTTTGAGCGTCTGCCGCTATCTGCCATTGATTGCTAGAAATCCAAACTTCTTGTTAACTAAGTTTGTTGTTCATTAACTCGATGTTTGACAAAATTTGCCATATATTACTTATGTTGTATTTTTTTCTTTTCTCTTTTGCAAGTGCGGGCTCGCTCCAAAACTTACGCCTGCAAAGATGCAACATCAACGATTTTGCTGTTGAACAAATAACCGGAAAGCTTTCTAAGATTTCCATCTTAGATTTGAGCTACTGTATCAAAATCTGTAGCAATGATATAGAGACAATTGGGAAGAACTGCAAACACTTGGAAGTGTTTTGCCGAAATATGCATCCGGTAGAAACTTCGGGAAAACCCTTCGAAGATGTTGAAGCATTCGCGATTGCCTCTACTATGCCTAAGCTCAAGCGCCTCGAAATGGCTTACAATCTCGTCACCAATGAAGGTGTTTTTAAAATCCTCTCATCATGTCCTAAGCTTGGAAGTTTGGATTTGAGGGGTTGCTGGGGTGTCAAACTTGACACCGTGTCTGTGCAGCAAAAGTTTCCGAAACTTACAGTTTTGGGGCCTCAAGTTCTTGGATATTACGAGATGTTGGACGATTGCTCGGATATCTCGGATTCTTCTGACTCCGAATATGATGATAGCGATATGGACGAGTATGACTATGATGATGACAGTGACGATGGCATTTGGTATCATCAAGGAGGGATCGAAGAGCTTGAGTTCAGGGTTTATGCAGGAGGTGTCGAAGATGCTGCAATGTATTGGCCTGCATCTCCATGAACTGTGTTCTTGTTTCCCTGTGAACTGTGTATGGTTTTATTGTTTCTGTAATTAGTGCTTCTATGCTTTGGACTTTCTTTATGCTTTTGGCATAAAATGTATCAAAGAAAATGAAGCATTTGGGCTTCTTGTAAGAACTTAAGATGTTTATACATCTTAAGATATTTGAAAGTTTCTTAGGTTCTCATTTTGATGGAATAAAGATAAGTTTGTATCAAAGGAAATAAAGATATTTTTTTGCAAGCCATCATAAATTCATCCAATAATGCATAATAATAATGTATTTCCTATATAGTCTCTTCTTTTTTTTTTTTGGTGGTGTTATTTCCTACTATATAGTCTAACAAACCTATCTTAAATTCATCCAAATTACAAAAATTGTCCACATACAGAATTAATAAAGGAATTTATCAAAAAATAAATTTTTTTATTTTTTATTTTTCTTAATTAACCAGCAAGTGTCTAAATCACTCTTGTCAAGACCATTAAATTTATGTGAGATTGATGGGCAAAGTAAACAAGTTAATGTGGAAGACTATGATTTCCCAGGTTAGGGAGAGGAGAGCAGAGAGTGGACAGAACAAAGGTGTAAAGCTTATTAGTTTCACAACAGTCAATCAACACAATGAATTTGCAGGATTCAGTATGTTGATTTCTGAATTTTTTGTGTCCTCGTGAATTTTAAATTTTATAAGTAGGATATAAAATTGATAATTTCCATTGTACCAATTTTTTTTTTGTTGATAATTTCCATCACTATTTGAGCTAAGTAACTATGGTTAAAGATAGAGGTAACTTATTTGGCCTCAAACCAAAAAAGTACCATTGAGTTAATGTTCACAAAGGACAGGAGTACTTATTTGTCCCTATGCCTAATGGAGATGTACTTATTAAACAACATCATTGTAAATGCTTTGACATTGTATCGATATGTTGTTAACATTTTGGTTAAGAAGACAGGTGAATGAGTGTTGCAATTTTCAACGTTTATAAGTTTTTTCACTGTCCATTGGCCAAGAACATATGGTTCCTCTTTTCTTCCAATCAAAAGGTTGAGTTAATTAGGCGTCAAAATCACATAGAGCCACTAAGGTGTACATGGGTCGGATTGAGTTGAGTTTGACTAAACCCAAGACCCGAACCATATAGGGTTGTTACACTATTGGGCCGGTTTGGACAAATCCACTAATTTTCGGATTGGGTTGGGTTGGGTAGTGGGTTAACAAGATTATTTTTCTGTTTTTTTGTTAATATTAAATGATTAAATAATGAGTCATCATATTTTTTTCATAAAAATTACTCAACTTTTTTATTTTTTTTAAAAAAAATTGTGTAACTTATTTTCACTATATTTTAACTTTAAAAAATAAAATAAATGATAATATCAAATAATAAATTTCATCATAAAATACTTAAAACAAACTAAGTTGCATTTCATCTGATATTTCTCTCCCATTTCTTTCCTTATGTATTTCATTGGACCAAAAGTGTGATGTTGAATCTCCACTAATAAAACAAGAGAGTATTAGATTTCGTTCAATCTTCACATTTCATCGTATCGATTACATTAGATTCATCTTCGTGTTGTTAGATTTTTCCTTCTATCTTTGTTTTTACAACGTGTAACTAATTTGCTTGAGTTAGGTTGGATGTCTTAATGCGTTATAATTTTTTGATTTGATCTAACTTCAATTTCATTCTAATTTTGTAACCAAAAAAAATTTCATTCTAATTCATATATTACATCTCCTTTTCATACTATTCTTTGATGAAATGTCAAAGAAATGATTATAGATTTGAAATTTTATATATATATATATATAAGAACAAAATCACATGCCTTTATATGGATTCTATATTTTTAATGTAATTGTCTCAATTTTCTTCATCTAAGGAGGTTCATTGAAGTAAAAAGTTTGAGGCTTTAAAATTACTATGAAGTATGAACCTATCCTAATTAACTCAGAGTATATCAGGCGAAATCTAATACTACTAGATTTGTCTTAGATCGTTATTTATAACTTTTAAAAGTCAATCCTTTGTTTATTTTTGGACCAAATGTATTGTTTTTTTTAGTATCATTACGGTGAATTCGTTCATTACAACATATTGCATTCATTCATTCCATCTTTGCATTTGACTATGTTTATAATCATTGCATTGCATTGCATTGCATTAATCACATAACTCTTTTCTATCTCAACTTTTGGTTGTTGATAACTAAGAAGATAATCCTTGTGAGAAAGATTGCAACAAAAAAAATAAAAATATTCATCGTGAGAAGGATCATTCACTCTTATTTATTTTCATTATTCTCGAATATAAATGTTGTTCTCATATGATATATTTGAGGAACATTGTTAATTATTTTTGCTGATTAAAGGACTGGAACTTAGAACAATTGGTAACGGAAATGGGTACGGACTATTTTTTATTCAATTTTATCGAGGAATAAAGTCAATGGAACGTGTTGTTTTCAAAGCTTGGAGCAACTTCATTGTCAGATTTTCAGATTCCATAACTTTATAGAGAATTCCAATTGAGGAGCACACAACAAATGATTAATGCAATATATTTTTTGTTTTGATTAATCTCTAGCAAATTAGCAATATATCTCAGGAGAAGATGAAGATTTATATGAATGAAAACAAAATCTTCAAATCTATTTTGAACTGATTTATTTTCATGAAATTTAATAAACCACGTAGTTTCCTCTTCCCTAATCTTTGGATAGTTACAGTAAAATCATAGGCATTTTTTTTTAAAGAGTAAAATCATAGGCATTTGTTTGTGTATAGAAATATAATATTTTTTTAGTAGTGTATAATTTTTTTAAGAAACTAAACTAGACAATCTAAATTGGTACAGAGAAGAATCGAACTTAAGAACTTGAGGAGCAGCACACTTTAAAGTTTCAAGAAATATAATTATCATTTATATAAATGATATTGTCTCTGTCATACCCCATTTTTTACCCTTTTTTAATTCTTTTTTCTCGTCTTTTGAGCCAGAAGTTTCGTCGTTTCAGACGAAATTTCGGCAGGGAGGTATTTTAAAATACCTCATTTTTGTTCCAAAGGCGACCGTTTTTTATTTTATTTTTTATTATTATTAGTTTTTACTTATTATTTTTTTTAATTACTTTTTTTTATATTATTAGTATTTTCTGTTTTTATTTTCGTTTTATTATAATTATGGTTTTTATAGGTTTTTTATTTTAGGCCTTTTTTGTCCAAATTATCTGTCCAAGCCCCAGAGGGGTAATTTTGTCATTGCATTATTCCAGTCCAGGTCTATTTAAAGCATTAAATGCACTGTTCACGTCAGAGGCCAAGTACACAGTACAGTACCAAAAAATAGTCAGTGGCAGAACCACCACCAACCACCAACACAGTCCAACTTCCGGCCACCACAACCACCCAAAATCCAGAAATCAGAACCCTAAGTTCTCATCTCTTTCCTTTTCTTTCAGAAATCCAACATCACAAATCAAAAAATAGCAACAATCCACAAAACAGAACTCACGGCCAGGCTTTAGTCACAAACGCAAATCAGAATCAAACCCATAACACAAATCATAATCAAATCCATACAACCAACACGAATCAATACCAAAACAAATCGAAACCCATAAACACAAAACCATTCTGATTCGAATCCGAACCAACAGAACCAACAAACCATACACAAACCCATCACAAATCCGAACCCACAAGCCAAAACAAGAACTCAAAACCGATCCGAACCAAGGCCGAACGAAAAGTTTAAAGCCAACGAAAACAGAGATGAATCCAACGCCATCGAACGCAAGCAGAGTCTAGGTAGGCTTTTCCTTTCGCTTTAGTTCAGATCTAGAGTTTTAGGGTGTTTTTTTTTGGAAAACCAAGCTTTGATTCGCAAAAGAGAAAGAAGAGAGGATGTGAGTGGACGTGAGAAAAAAGAGAATGAAAAGAAAATGGTGAGGACATGAGAGGACTTGAGAGAAAGAGAAAGGATGTGAAAAAAAATGAGTGGATGTGAGATACAGTGAGAGGAACGAGAAAGAAATTGAGAGAAGGAGAGAAAATAGGAAGAAGAAAGAGAAAGAGTAATGAAAATGAATTAAAAAAAACCAGTTTCTGATTTAAGTAGACTGCTGAACCGGTCTGGTTCTTTCGGACCGAACCAGACCGGTTCACCCTGGACTCAGCCTTCTGGACTTTTCTCTTGGCCCATTCTCTTTTTTTCCTTTTCTTGTCTGATTTCTACTCTTTTACTTTCTGCACTCCCCTTATTACTTCTGCACCCCCCTTTCTTCCTCTCTATTCTTTTTTTTTTTTTTATTTCTTGCACTTTTTTTTTTATTTCTTTTATTTTTATGCACTTTATTTATTACTTTTAATTTCCAGTACCATGCATTTTTCTTATTTTTATTTTATTGCATCATGTTTATTTTTTTGTCTTGCATTTTCTATTTTCTTTTATTTTATGCATCATATTTAATTTTATGCCTTGCATTTTTTTTATTTTCTTTATTTAATTTTCCAGCACCATATTTAATATTCAGTCTTGCATTTTATTTTCCAGCTCCATATTTATTTTTTGCCTTGCATTTTTTTATTTTCTTTTATTTTACGCATCATATTTATTTTATTGTCTTGCATTTTTATTTTCTTTTAGCATCATGTTTATTTTTATTGTCTTGCATTTTTATTTTATTTTCAGCATCATATTTATTTATGCCTTGCATTTTTATTTTTTTTATTTACTTTAAGCACCATATTTATTTATTGTTTTGCATTTCATGCATTTTTTATTTCTTTTTTAGCATATTTACTTTAATGCAATTGCAATTTTATTTTATTTTATTATTTTTGTTACTTGTTTTCTTGCCATTAGAATGTATCTAGGTCCAATGTAAATAAAATATAAATGAGAATATGCACCGACACCACATTTATTTTTTATGCTTTATGTCGAGGGCGATTATGTAATTTGGACCGTATCCGAGGAAAAGGACCCTCACTTGATCCAACGTCAGTTTGAGGGATCCGGTGCGTTTAGATATCTCAGCATAACTTAGTCTCAGGACCCTAGGACTTAATCAAAATTTTCATAAAAAAGTCAAAAAAGTCAAAATCCAAAAACATTTTATAATCAAAGTCTTCAAAAAAAAAAAGTCAATCTTTTATCTTTTCTTTCTTAATCAAATTTTCAATCAACCTTTAATCAATCAAAACTTTTTTCTTCAATTTAAAATCAATCAAACTCACTTCTTTTTTCTTCTTTTATGCCTTTACGGCCTCTCATCTTTCTTAAAACCTTTTTCAAACTTTAAAATCAATCAAAACCAATCACTCAGCTTTTTACCCCGAACTACGAGATTTTGATCCCGCTCGGGTACGTAGGCAAAAGACCTTGTCTTTCCAAATCAATAAAAATAACCAAAACATTTTCTTTCTTTTAATTTTCTCACTTTAATCTTTCTACACTTAAGCCTTTATTTTATAACAAATAATAATTTAGCATAAAGATAAAAATAAGCAAGAGGTTCCTATAGAGTACTATAGACGTTTAGGGTGCTAATACCTTCCCTTTGCGTAACCAACCCCCGGACCTTTGATCTCTCTTTTAAAAATAGGGTTTTCGAACTTTCTCCCTTTTCCTCGGAAAAATAAAAGATCGGTGGTGAACTTAAAATTGCGAGTCAACGCTAATTAATAGCTTGATCTCCGAAAATCACCGTGACAGAAATGGCGACTTCACTGGGGAAAATCCTAAGTGGGTTAAACCTATCTTGCTTTTTCTTTATCTTTATGCTTTATTATTATTTGTAATTGTAAATATGTGCTTAAGTGTTTACCTTTTTGCGTGAGTGGTGAGATAAGTCCTACACCCGGACTTGAGGGAAACATAAGATAGGATGGTGGTATAATCATAGTGGCTTTCCGAGAGTAAGTTTCGGATGTGGCACATGTGATAACCCCGCTCAATGGAGGAATCTTGGAAGTATTATTATGTTGGCATGAGTAGTCGTGTTTGGCATTGATATTTTCAAGTGACCTATGAAGTTGAGGACCTTTAGTTACCTAACCCATCTTGGCCTTTTAGGACGTAGTGCGGTGGCTAATCAAGAGTAGTCTTGAATTGGTTGATACGCGATACTACACTCAAACGAGACTTTCCTACGGACGTTGTTGGACCGGGAGTCAGTCCCGTAATCCGACAATATTCGGAAGTGGTCAATGACTTTGGGAACTTGGTAGATGTAACACCCTAACCCTTAACCGCCGATTATTAACTTTAATAAAGGAAACGTTAAGGCCATAGGAAGTTACAACATTAATAAAACTCATTTTCATAAAACATCAACAACATAATCAAAATATATTTGATTCTCAAATAGCAGCGGAAAAAAAAAAAAAAAAATAACATCTCCATTGCTTATAACCAAGCATGCATATATTACACAAAAATATATACATAATATTTTCAAAAGAGGCAATTCTACAACAAAGACCATTGCCAAATCTATACATAACGTTTAGATACCCCAAAATGGTGTTACAAATATCAGAGCCCTAGACTCTAACTAGGATGCAACACCTAGTACCAAAAAAAATGTAAGGATAGCTAAGCTATGCCCTCACCACTACGCAGCTTCTAAACAGCAAGCTACTCCTCTACGATAACCTCGTCAACCTGATGATCTGGATCCCCAAAGATCCAGCACATAACACAAAACAGAGAGTGTTAGCATCACAAAACAATAAACATGTATAAATATCATATAATTATACATAACCAAACCTCAACACGTAATTGACAACACACCAAACTCATCTAATACAAATACCACTCACAACCATTATGCACACATAATGTCTAAAATGCACACTAATGTCAATTAGGATGCATGCCTCAAAATGCATTCTCTAATGCATGTGGTACCCAATCATTTCGGATAAACTTATATCCTTACCAAGCTCTCTTGATAACCACGCTCTCATGGATTTCATATCCGCTCCGGATATCATCAAATAATGAAATGCATGATGCTTCACTAGCAAATATATGATACTCTTATCACTATACTTACTAACACAACTAATCATCAGCTCTCTGATAATTATCACAACAATAACAACAACAACAAACACCACTACTAGGCTCTCATGGCCAAATCATAAGACACAACATGAATATACTCACCAAGTTCAACAATCTCAACTTTACTTGAACAATTACTCTCTAGGAAGCACTAAGAATAAGTTAAAATGGTGGCCAAGGTTTCCAAAACATATTTTAAGAATACAGTGGCAAAAAGCCATCCCCGCGCGTACCAGGACTCTCAAAACAGCTCAACAAGGTTGGCAAATACAGGGCTGGTCGCTACAAGCGAGCACGTGGTCGCTACAAGCGAGCATAGGCAGGGAATCATCCTGCTTGGTCGCTACAAGCGAACCATTGGTCGCTACAAGCGAGCATAGGCAGGGAATTATCCTGCCTGGTCGCTACAAGCGATGCTCCGTCGCTACAAGCGACCGTATCAGTACACAGTCATAAAAATGTGATTTTTCCACCATTTCAACCCATTCAAGGTTACCCAACTTCCAGAACTTGTTAAAAACAACTTTCCATCACAAAACATCATTTATAAACCATCACAAACAAGGATTACATCCATCAAGAAATTAGGGTTCAACAACAATAACTTTTCATAACTTTTCTTATGAATTCACAACACAATAACTTCAACAAAACATGCTAGCATCATCACCTAGCATTCAAGCAAGCAAAACAGAAATCATTAACAACTTTTAACCATAAAAACTTCTATCAAAAACCTAGACAAAGTGAGGAGAAGTTTGGGATGGAGAAATAGACATTCTCCCCTTCTCAATCACTTGTAATCAAGCAATACTAACTCTCTTACCTTGAATTCAAAGTTCTCTAGCAATCTCAAGCCTCAAATCTCAAGCCCTAGCTTTTCCTCTTGCTTTTCTCCTTCTCTTCTCCTTCTCTCACGTTTTCTTCACAAAGAAAAGGGCAATGGCACTATTCATGTACTCACAAAATCTTATATCCCTAGCAATTGATCCTAGCCATCCATCTTTACTAACCATCATGGACCAATCCTAGCCATACAATTTAATCCAAGCTTACTACATTCATATGCACTTGATCATTACTACTCATAACCTTAAAAGCCCAACACTATTCACCCTCTAGGCCCAAAACCTTAAAAACTCGGTTACGAACTTATCTTCGCGCTAAATAATTATTCCTCGATTACTAGAAAATATTTTTAAATACCAATCCATAAAATAAAATATATAAAAATATAATATACGAAAATAGGGTCGTTACAACTCTACCCCCCTAAAAAGAATTTTCGCCCTCGAAAATACCTGAAAACAACTCTGGATAGGAGTCCCGCATCTTACTCTCGAGCTCCCACGTCGCATACTCACCGGCTGGGCCTCCCCAAACGACTTTCACCGATGAAATCTCTTTATTCCTGAGCCTCTTCATCTCTTGTCCTTCAATCCTTAAAGGTTCCGTTGCAACCGTCAAATTCTCTCTCACTTGTATCTCGTCCGACTCAATCACATGTGACGGATCCGATACGTATTTCCTTAATTGAGACACGTGAAAAACATCATGTAGGTTCGACAACGACGGCGGTAACGCA